>JBBPRG010000459.1:0-12202 GCA_038092895.1 Chalciporus pseudorubinellus | reverse complement strand
GAGGAGGGCGGCAGAAGAGGTTGACGACATGGTGGTGGAAGTAGGGGGAATAGAAGTGAACAGCGCCTTCGGATTCGGATGGACCCTTTTATCCACGCCATCAACCCTTCGCCCACAATGCCACATGACGCATTACCTAATCCGGTCAGGTGACTGATGGGGACAGTCAGTATCTAAGTCCCCGTGGATGTAGAGAACCCAAGTTCCCTACAATGCAGTTGCATCATATTCCACCCCAACCCATTCCATTACATTTCCGTCTACCCCGATCCATCTGTCCGCCATCTCCCCCCTTCCTCCATCATGTCCTCGGAGCTTCCGCTTCAATCCAATCCCCGGACTCGTCAGTTCGTGAATCCGCATTCTTCAAGCCGTCCCCCTCCCATCCTGTTCACCTTCAAAAGTCCATTGTCCCTGTTCGGTCGAGTTCGCCGGTGAGTACTTACCCTCCTTTCCCTCTGCTCTCCTCCCTACCATACGTTTCTACCTATGGACTCATATTCCGGATCATTGCTACATATTCTGGACTCTTAGTTACATGCTCCAGACTCACCCTTCTATTCTTATATTGCTTCCTGTCACTGTCAAAAGTCTCGGGAATACCCAGACTATAAAAGACTGTACTTAGTCATTTGAATATCATCTTTTGAGATCACTCTTTTCTGCCTCTTAAGTTCTAAAAGTTTCACCTCCTTCTGAGGTTGCTCTCACCAAATCCGACCTTCCGCATTCCATTCCGCCATTAATCTGACCTTTCCTTCGCCCTTCCCTTCTGTCCTAAGCGCCAGGAAGAAGTCAGGACCCTTGGTTTCATTCCGGAAACCCATTATCCAGCTCTCCAGAGTGTGGTACGCTTCTCTAAAGTCAACTTTCTTGTCTTTTCTTTCTGGAATCCCTAAGGGTCGCACATATCACATCCTTCTTATTCTTTTTCTACTGATCACCTTGGATCTCTTTCCTTGGGATCTTTTAGATATCTACAGCGGGGCCTTTGGGCCGTCCTACACATGGATGAGAGGGTTCTGAGCTGTTGTCATCACTGTTAAAGTTAGTAAGCTCATCACTGGGATTACTGGTACTCCAAGCTAGAAAAGATTTGAAACGAAAGACTGCCTCTTGACGCTGGAGTCATCGCATCATCTGAATAGTATAGTCCTTGCGATTGGTGGCAGCATATGCTTTCTTGGCATCGTCAATATGGAGACATTCTGAGTGTTCAGTATTCAGCCCATCAAGACTGCCTAAGCTCTTGATCGTTTCAATATAGTGAAGTAACAAATGAAGCTTGGAAAGGTTAAAGTGTTCATGGCATTTGAGGTTGATAAATATTCCTTTGACAGTGTGAAAATTGTCGAGGGCTTGTTGCATTGCCAGGAGCATGTTGTCTGTGTGAGAAAGATATTGCGCAAGGTAGATGAAATCAACTATGCTCTTGCCAGCATGGAGGACATCTTGATGTGGTGTGGTACCTACTAATGCACCCACAAAGACATGCTCAAGCTGTTTATGGTCAGCCCCAGACCACTGCTTGATTCTGAATATCCCATCCTTGAAGTGACGTAGACCTGGAAAGACAGGCATGGCCTGAAAGCGTGAGTCAAAGCTTTTCTTGCTGGCAATTAGAAAACACCATGTCTTGAGATGATCTTTGAATAATCCTTGGTGCAATTGATGTAAGATGTCGCTGCAGATGCAGAGAAATATGTCAGTATGAGGGAGATTGGCCCAGAAAGGCGAGAATATGGAACAAAGACCATGAGCGACAAATTCCAGGGGATACAGGCCAGTGGCTTGAGCGTGGAGTGTGTTTGTTGTTTGTCTTTGATTGCGCCAGAGAAAGTGGATATTGTTGCCTCTTTGGTCAGCAGGAACGAGGCACTTGGGGCACCTGTTCTCAGCACAGCACACAATGAGGCACTGCTCTGGGTGGTCACCAATGTATGCAGCAAGAATGGGGTACACGCGCCAGATCAACCCATCTGCACAAACCATTTCCACCCCATCCTTCCCAGCAGCAACCAATGGATCCTGTTATGCTTTGATAAAGGCCAAAGGCCAACATCGCACAATACCCGGCAGGGACTAGACCCAACGATGGACAGAAGGAGGGATGGGAGACCTTAGACTTAGAACACATGCTAGTAGGCGATGTGAACAAATGAATTAGGCTGGGGTGTGTGCTACTACATGAGGGTTTATATACTGTAGAGAGAGTGTGCACAGACCAGGCTATTCATAGATGAAACAGGCATGGGTAGAGATAAGGACAGGAATAGAATGATAGCAAAGATAGAATGGAGTCCAGATCGATGATGACATAAGGGTCACGTGACTCTGCTTATGTAATACTGGGATGACTATTCCGGCTATAGATAGAACAGGAAATGGTGTCTAGTCATGTGATAGTCCCAGGACGAGTGTTCGAGTCTGTGCAAGTGCAAAAGATTAAAAATGTTTTTAAATACTATAACAGATCCAACAGTTTACTCATGCAATAATGAAATAGATGATAGCCAGCCACTGAATTATCTTCGAACAATACAGGTATGTACCTGAGCAAAATTGAGCTGTGGCGAGATGGCTGATGACGGACATCCTTGGAGATGTTCCCAATGCTCAAATAGACTGGCCAGGCATTTTTATCACCTTTGAATCATGACAACTGTGTTTTGTCAGAGGAAAGAATGATGGGGGCCACAGTTGCACCTTCTGGCAATCAAGTCTATAAATCATAGTTAGGTGTGTTTGCAATGCTGCACACTGTGTACTGACTTGTGTTTTCCACCACCAATCTGTGGTCCACATCTCGTCGTACCACCGAGTTTTTCCTTCATGGTCTGCATAGACCTTTTTGGGTGCATAAGCAATCTCTTCACGAAAGGCCGGGTTGCCAATTAGTTCTTGAATGCAGGCCACTGGATCCCTCACCCACAGCTCTAGTTCCTCCAAATCTACTTCACCATCTTCATCTGGGGCCATGTCAGCTTCGCCGTGAGCATGGATAAGCTCGCATCTCCACTCCAGCTTGATTGGAAGCTGGTCAATTGTTTCATGAATGTATATTTGCTTTGATAGCTCGGTTGGATTCGTTTTTTGGTCTACATAATAAGTTTTTGTTATTCCAAAAAGAAATGTCTGACTGACCACTGATAGCTTCAGGAACTTGTCTGTCGCCCGTTGATTTGCATTCTTCACTAACCACTTGGCTAATTCCCAATCCTCTCGATCGGCAAAGGGATGATATCAGCCTCTACCTGATGCTTCTTGGAGCCTCTTCATCATCTCAAACGATGTCTCACCCAATCCAATTATATTGGTGGCCCAATTTGCATCAAACTCCCATGCATATTGTGGACAAGGATCCTCGCCATCAAGGGGCTTGGGTTCTTGGCTAGGTCCACAGCTATTGTGGTGTCCATTGTCTGGTAAGTCTGGTCTATCATCATGTGCATCCCATTCATTGACATCATCATATGTAGCATTGCCATTGTGTGGTGCGCCAGCCTCGAAGAGTGTGGTGGCCACAGTAGGTGTAGTAGGATGCAAAAGATCCTCCTCCATATGAGCACGACATGGGAGGGATTGTGCTACATGTCGACACACACTGCTAGTGGTTGGGAAACATCGTCCACAGTGGGGACAATTGTTGATGGGCATGGCAAATGGGCAAGAGACAAGAGAAAGTGGTGGTTTGCGTCGTGCAGGCTGTGTCTCCATTGGAACAAGATGATATATTGATTGTCAGTTATTAGATATTAGGTCAGCCGCTCGAGGCTACAAGACATTGGGGAGAAAATTTGGGGTGACCAAATTTCCTGTTTCTCTCTCAATATGTCGAAAGTACTCAACGATCTTCAGGCGGTTCAATGCCACACTGGTCGTGTCCGTCGTCCAAGCGAGAAAGTGCAAGCCATGCGAGGTAGGTCTCGGTTCAATCTTCAATGTGTTAATGACGTACTCACACCAAGTGCAGAGGAACAGCAACAAGAGAGATTACAAGCTGAACAAGCCAGTGTCGAGAAGGCTCAATGACGTGATGTACAGAGATGTAAGCGTGAGCAGGCTAGCCAGGCTGCCAACCTTGTCGCCAAGCAAACGACATTCATGCAAGAATCGCAGCCTGTCCCAGCGGACAGTCAGGTAACCGTGCAGTCCAACCAAAGCCATGACAACGGTCATGCACAGCTCATGCCAGACAAGGGGGTAAGGCTACTATGTTTACGTGTGGTGTATAGATTTTTACTGACCACCCAACCTCCGACTCCACTCAGTTCTCCTCAAGGCATGTTCCAGTGGAGACTCGTCTAGTCCCACGAAAGGGACTTGTTCCGCCCTCTCTGGGTATCATCAACCCACTGGCCATGGTATGTATGCCTGATGCCAACTCCGTTGATGCTAATAAATATTTCTAGGGTCCACTTCCTGCTCGTGCACGTGTATATATCCCTGCCAAGCGGGAAGTTGAACAATGCAAGAGCTGGCATGAGTCCGACGAGGATGCTGCCACCACCGCCGACAATGATGATGATGGCATGGGCAATAACAACGAGAGCTATCATGGAGGGACCACTGGTTCAAAGAGGACCCGTGAGCGTGAGGCAACACCAGTTAGCAATCTCAGGTAAGTCAAGTCTAGTACAATGAGCATAAAAAATACTGATCATCTTGTATGCAACTCAAAGGGCGGCTTACGATCTCGCTCAGCTGAGCGAGATCGTTGAGGATGCTGATAGCCTGGTGGCTAATACCAAAGACCTTGCAGACAATGCTACTGATAACCCTGTACCCAGGAAGCGTGCTCGCCCTCAGCTGATTGCGAGCAACAACGATGGAATGATGATCGGGGGAATGGAGGTATTGCCGAGCTCACAGTTCATTAATTCGACGATTGCGATAGACAAGCCAAGAGGACTTGTGACTCCAGCAAGCAGGACCAAGCGTTCCAAATCCAAGTTATCGGACTTCGACAACGAAATAAGTACAGTCATCACCACTGCTTATGATATCTATCGTGCATTGCTACTCAGCGAGAATCCATTCCCAGACGACAGCAAGCATGTGGAATGGATCAAGGGAGCATGGTCATTGGCTCAAGTTCACCACAAGAAGGAATTTGAGATGGGGCCGGGAGTTTACAGTATCGTAAGTAGACTGTCATCTTCATGATTGTAAAATTATACTTATGTGCCTTGATAGATCAACCAACGTACCTCGCAGCTGTGTGGACAGTTCAAGACCAAGGCTCGCTCAGTGGTAGCAACTGCGTATGGCTTCGAGACCAGTGACAACCCAGTGGTAGTTGCAAAAAATCGGAAGCTGGTGAGCACACTCAAGAACAGCTCTGCGTTCGTGTACCGGGTAGGTCTTCATTGTAACAACAGCAGGTATACAACAATGGAAGGTAAGTACGAGTTCATGGTCTGAAGTAGGTGTGCTGATAAAATTGCGGTCCGTTAGTGTCCATGCCAGAGTTTCAGTGGCTCTTAAGAAGGGTGTGGGGAGGATCAAGGCATTGCCTAGCATTGCATTTGCGAATGCTATTCGCGAATATCAGGAGAACATGGAGGGAACAGGCTCCGGCTAGTAAGCTACTAGATGTATATGACTCGGATGTAGTCATCATGTCGAGAAAATTTCACAATGTTTGGTTCCATTTCGTGCTATGGGATGACTGCTATTTGGTGCTACAGTAGCTAAATACCCCTCCTTTCGTAAGTGCTATGGTAGTATTACATAGCAATTAGTGCTGCTACATTGGCTATATAGTTGGGACATGTCTACAAGTGCTACAGGTGCTATGTAGCCTATAGTAGTGCTATATAGAACTTGTCATTTTTGCAGATGAACACGAGTGATCTAGAAGGAGAGGTCAGGTTGTTTGGGATGTTTGATAGGGGGCAGTTGATGTCATACCTTTTTCATTGTGAAGCTAGCTTTCGTAAGCGTTCGCCATAGCATGGAGCAGGAGATCTTGACACTGCATGAGGATTTGAGCATTTCTTGGAGTTCATCGAGGTACAAATCAGGTGTTTTCTCGACAGTACCAAGCAAGAACTTCAATGACATGTTAGTAGGCGGAATGATCATCAGTGTGTCAACTACCTCAACATCAACATCTCGCAGGTGACAGTGACTCTTGCATTCATTTTTCTCCTCTGATTTTGCTGGATTTGGAATTGATCCATGCGCTCGGAAATGCCCCAGAACACGGCAAACAGAATGAGTCGATATGTCAAGACCCATAGCAACTTGGTCGTTGGGGATGAGTTTGGATAACCTGATAACCGCCCATTGCATCTCAGGAGTGAGTTTCTCTCCCTGCCGCATGTCTGAAAGTTCCTAGTGGCTCAGCGGAAGTCAAAGACATGCTATGCCAGAGCCCAGAATACCAATCTTGCTGAAACACTTACTATAGCTCCAAAAGGCAATGGATTTGATGCACGTTGTAGAGAACCCAAGTTCCCTACGATGCAGTTGCACCAAATTCCACCCCATCTCATTCTATTACGTTTCCGTCTACCCCAATCCGACTGTCCGCTGTCTCCCTCTTTCTCTCACCGTGTCCTCGGAGCTTCCGCTTCAATCCAAATCCCCGGACTCGTCAGTCTGTGAATCCGCATTCTTCAAGCCGTTGTCCTTCCGTCCTGTCCACCTTCAAATGTCCATTGTCCCTGTTCAGTCGAGTTCGCCGGTGAGTACTTACCCTCCTTTCCCTCTGCTCTCCTCCATACTATACGTCTCTACCTACGGACTCGTCTTCCAGACTATTTGCTACGTATTCCGGACTCTTAGTTATACGTTCCGGACTCACTCTTCTATTCTTATATCATTTCCTGTCACTGCCAAAGTCTCGGGAATACTCAGACTATAAAAGACTGTACTTAGTCGTTTTTGAATACCATCTTTCGGGATCACTCTTCCCGCCTCTGAAGTTTCCAAACGTTCCACCTCTCTCTGAGGTTGCTCTCACCGAATCCGACCGTCCGTATACCGTTCCGCCGTTAATCCGACCGTCCCTTCGTCCCTCCCTTCTGTCCTAAGCGTCAGGAAGAAGTCAGGACTCTTGGTTTCATTCCGGAAACCCGTTTTCCAGCTCTCCAAAGCGTGGTACGCCTCTACAAAGTCAACTCTCTTGTCATTTCTTTCTGGAATCCCTAAGGGTCGCACATATCGCACCCTTCTTATTCTTTTTCTACTGACCACCTTGGATCTCTTTCCTTGGGATCTTTTAGATTTCTACAGCGTGGACTGTCCGAGTCGAATGGTAGCCTTCTCGTCATCTTTCGGTGAGTGGATGAGGAGAAACTTCGAGTCGGAGGTGAGGGCTCTCCTTGGAGTATGATTTTCCCACGGTGGCCACCTTGCCTGAAAAGGACAATAACCCGGAATATGTACATGCTGTGCAGCGGCACAGCATGTAATCAGTGTCCAAAGATTCCCACGGAGAATCCCGGGGTTGCGTCGCTTGCCGGAGATGGCAAGTGCTTTGGCAGGCACGAGTCCCCCCGGCGTGCACGCTCGTGCTCGACGACGAGCGACGACGACGGTCGAGCGGATCGGTTGATGGCTCGGGCACAGCAGCCCCTTGTGTAACAATGCTCAGCTGATTTTTTTGCCTTTGAGAAATCAATAGAAAAGTAGTGTACATGAAAATAGATTACTGAATGTGAAAGTAATTGATGGAAGCTTCCTCGAGGTAGCAGATGGCCTCGAGAACACCATGCGCGTCAGCGCGCGCTGCTGGAGACGGTGTCGAGCTCCGCAGGTACGGTGTGTGCGTTGATTGATCCCCAGCGAAAACCTGGCCGAGGCGGGCTGGTAAAATTTTTACACACACAGCCAATCAGCATTCAGATTACAATTTTTACACACCCGGCCGTGCAAAATTGTGTAAATTTTTCGGGCTGCCTCACTTTACGCACTTAATTCTCGCCAAATGGCCACTTATCTCTACTTTACAGCCTTGTGTAGCACTTTACTGGTCATTAATTCGATAGGATATCTATTTACACAGCATACAATGATGCCCCAGCAGTCCTCCACCTCCCTCGATGCTTCCCGGATTTTTCTCGAAGGCCGTCGTCGTCGTCGAGCAGCACTTGTGCACCCCTCGTCCTCGTTGGACGGGTCAGCTTAGGTAAGCGGACGCGCGCGCTAAGCGAGCAGGAACCCCAAGTCACGTGACTTTTCACGTGCCCGATTTCCTTATGCGGGGGGGACAGCTTGTAAATATCTCGACATAAGTAAGGATAAATATGGGACCCCTTGATTGACTTTGCAGTCAGGACACTTGAACGTTGATGTTGACTTGGATGAGATTCGATCAGCGTAGAGGAAGGAACTGGTCGACCGTACATGCGACTCTTTGCAATCTATCAGACTCTCTAGTGCAAATCAGAGAGTCCATGATTCAGATTGGCACGTGCCAGTGCAAGTCCACTACGGTGACGCTGCCACTTTCCCAACCTTGTGCTGCTTCCATCTTGTACGAAATAAAGTCCTGCAGCTACCCTTCCATCTGCTATCAAGACTAATCATTGCAATGAGCGAAACTACAGAAAAAGAGTTGGTTGAAATCGAGCAACTCGAAGATGTCGCTGAGGACATGGAAGAAATTAATGCGCTCACCGAGCTCGGGACAACGCTGATCCAGGCGATCCTAGACAAAGAGCCAATGGACAACATCCAGGATCTCATCGATGCAGATGCACCACTCTGGTTCCAGGACAATGAAGGCATGTCACCTCTGCACGCCGCCGCCTATGTCGGCAACGATGTCCTTGTGAAACTCCTCCTGAAAGAAGGCGCAGTATGGAATGCAGGCATGTCCTATCTCCTCTTCACCCCTTCCTCATGCTCACACAGCGCGTCTCTCCCGTATCAGTGGACAATCTTGGAAATACGGCTGGCGACATCGCGCTTTCGATCAACAACGAGGCGTGCTATACCCTCATCCGTGACGCTGGCATCCGCGCAGGTGCTTCATGCACAACAATCTTTCTTTCACCCCCATTGAAGACCTGACAGAATTGATTCTCGCTCTCGTCTCTTCAAACTCTTCTCTGATTGAAAGCTCGTCCTCGTTGGTGATTCACAATGAAGACACCTCCGCGGTGGGATCCACAGATGCATTCTTAGCTTCGCACCTACAGTTCACCGAAGATGCCAAGGGACAAGAAATATGCCTTCTGAAACTCGATAATGGCAGTGAGATCGGTGTTATGATGGGCTGGGAACGCGAGATCAGTGAGGCTGACGTGACCCTCTGCCTGACATGATGGATATTGAACACGATAGCATCCAGTGCGCAAAACGGTGGATGAATTATGCTTGGACCACCCCAAGTTGGAGACGGGACTCAAGGTGCTCAACATAGGATTCGGTTTGGGTATCGTCAGTTCATAATGTTTTCTCTTTTTGTCATGCGCGCATCTGACGTCTTAAAGATCGACACAATATTCCAAGAGCTCTCTAAACCACCGTCACTCCATGTCATCGTGGAAGCACACCCCGACGTGCTTGCTCACATGGAGAAAGAGGGGTGGAACGAGAAGCCGGGTGTGAAGATCTTGAAAGGGAAGTGGCAAGACGTGCTCTCGACCGACGAATTCTGTGGGCTCGGCAAGTTCGACGTCGTCTACACGGACACGTTCGCGGAAAACTACGACGGTGAGCCAAGTGTACAGTGTGTGGCGATTAAACTCATTTTCACAGAGCTCCACAAGCTCTTCAAACATCTGCCCGAACTAATGGACGGATCTGATGCTCGGTTCAGCTTCTTCAATGGATTGGGTGCAACAAGTAAGTTGATTCTCATCTCGTTACCATGATGATGGTCGGTGACTTTGGTGTTAAGATGCGCTTTTCTACGACGTCTACACACGCGTGTCCGAATGTCACTTGTTTGAGATTGGCGCGGAGGTCCGGTGGAGTGATGTCGAAGTTGGGGTTGATGATGGGAACGCTAACGACAGGTGGGGAGAGACGCGGAAATACTTCACACTACCCATATACCGCTTGCCCGTTGCGCAGATGAAGAAGGCGTGAGTAACTCTACAACGAGTTAATTGGTTGGATCGTACTGCTCTGCTGTATAAATACATGAGCCCCGAAAAGTGTACAGTTCTTTGTGCTAGCCGTCGTTGAGCCAAAACCTATTATTCCAATCGAGTGATTGAATAGTCTCTTGCTGTAGATCGATCGATTATATTGCTCTGCCGGTAACTACTACGAGATTTTTCAGAAATATAGTACAATACAGGTCGTATGTACCTTGTTTCTTGAACTGCTGAGCGGAAATTCGTTGCGATATCGATTTTGTACACCGATTCTGTTGCTGACCCCATCACCCTCTATCACCCTACTCGTAGAACTTGAAATTGCAACTTCATAATTTGTCAAGATCGGCTCACGCCATCTGTGCTCAGAATTGAGAGCATTAATTATAGGGACTATTATCGAACGAACAGATGGTAAATTATTAGCCTGCAAGACTTTGTGTGTTCTCGTGATGAAACACTCCGAAGTAGATACGGAATCGCGCGAAGAAATTCAATATAGCCGTGCGATGTCTCAGCCACGGCGAAATTGGCTCTTTCAACTTGCTAATCTTGTCTCGCTTCTTCGTTTTGGAGGATTTCGAAGCAGGAGCATATGTAGTTACGTTTATCAAGAAGACAGCTGTGAGATTGGAAGTGTCAGAAGCTTGAGAGTCTGTCATCGTTACGGGGAGTGGCCTCGAAAACGGCTGTAAGATCCTTATCAAGTCGGCTCGCAAGCCTGAGCAAGGGCGGCTCTAGCCGGTCCCTGGTTTCAAGTGCCTGTGGTGTTTCAAGCTCAAGCCTGAGTGCCCGTGACGGTGTTTCAAGTGCCTGTGGTGTTTCAACTGCCAGTGGATGTGACCGTATCTGTCTTGGTTTCAGCCTGGAAACATGTCACTCGCTGTCATGTCACCCAAGCAACGCTGCAGCAATATATTTCACTGAGAGGTCCATAGAGGTCCATTCACGTCTCTTTTTGTAACCACCAAAATACACCGCCTGGCGCGAGACACACGACGCATAGCACCCCGAGCTGGCTCTCATTCTTCATCTCGTGTAACTCTATTGATACGTAGTCAACGCGACACCGTACGCTTTACAGTGGAAAGCATCGCCCCTATCTTTTTGAAGCACAAGCAAGCTCTTCTCTAGCTCCATAAAGCTATCATGAACGTCCCTCGAACGAACGAGAAACGAGCGATCACCGATGTCATAGTGGTAAGCACTGTGTCCCGCTTTTTCTTTCCATTCCACGCTAAACTCGATTAGGAGTTGTCCCCCAATCAAATCACCCCCTTTCTACCTTTCGAATTGAAGGACTACGTTAGTCATTTCCTGTTTTCATGTTATATGGACACATTCGTGATCTCCGCACACAGGTTTCCCCTTACAACTGGGAGAATCGCGTGTCCGCCATCACTCGGCTGGCCGCCCAGTATTGTAGGCCCATGTTTGAACGAGCCTACCTGGTCGTTTTCTTGCTGTACGTCCCTGATCTTCTTCTCCCACCGCATCGCGTCGATCCTGACTCGCCCGTCTGTGAAGGTTGACCTTGGTGGTTCCGATCGCCACTTTCTATCTCGCCCTCCACGCCCTCTCGAATGGCTCCGGAGTTGACGATTCTGTGGCGCAAGTCTGGTATGCGCGCTTCATCAGCTTTGGGGTGACGGTCGCCACCTGGATCATTCTGTCCGTGCCTATACTTTTCTGGAAGTTCACGGTAAGGTCATGCTCCCATCGTTGTTGTTCTACAACTCATTTTCTTCTACGGGATCTGCTCGCTTTCGTTTACTCTCTATATCTAGGGCAGAGCCAAGTTGGCGCAACTCGTGGAAGAGTGGAACAAGAAGGACGCGCACTCTGCAAAAAGCTATTTCGCCGCGCCGCTTTGGAAGGCGACCGTTCCTGGTCTGTTCGGAGGAACCATTGTATGTATCAGCCGTAACTTGACGATCGACAGAAGATCTGATAAGGATCCCTTCACTTATCAGGTATTAACTGTAACCGTTCCTACTTTGAATCCTCAGAAGAGCAGCTTCGATCCCGATGGTTACTTGCCTCCCGTAAGTAACGATTACCCCCAAATCATTCCCAGCATCGAGCTCATAATAGTCCATCGTGTGATACCATTAGTACGTTTGTGCAGCAGAAGAACCGCTGCC
>JBBPRG010000458.1:0-12209 GCA_038092895.1 Chalciporus pseudorubinellus | reverse complement strand
GACGAGATCACGCGTCACGTCGCTGTGTCTGGCAGTTGCTGTGACAGACGAAAGCTGTGATGAGAGTTCCTTCACGTGAGCTGTGTCGATTGGGAGAGGTACGTGGATAGGATCACGGTCGGATAAAACTACCAGCGCATCGCAACCATACTGGCTGGCGTTCACAATGATGACAGGGCCGTCTCTTGCAGCCTGTTGGAGATCTGAGAAGAGCCGTGGCAGTAGGAAACGTGAGAGGCCAGGAAGTGTGCGATTTTCTGAGACGATTTCTTGCAGTTGGACAGTCAGATGCCATGCCCGATCGTGCTGGGAGGTGAATCCGGGGGTTGGATTGTCTTGGGAGGTCGAGCTAGGAGGTAAGACACTGCGAAGGAGGGTGGATAACCGGAGGAATCTTTCTGCTAGCTCCCGGCCCGTGTCGCCAGATGAGATGACTTCATCGAGAGGGGAGTGGAGGCGGGTATGCTGGCTCCAAAACGCACCACGTCCTTGTTCGAGAAGTTCGACTGCATTGTGAAGTTCACTGTGGCGAATACATGCTGAAAATGCGTCCATTGGGAGTGATGACGCAAACATCTTGAATAAGGCGAGATGCTGGGGAAGAGAAGGAAGCATGGCGACGTGGCTGGCAAAAAATCGGAGTGATGTCTGGTAGGCCAAAACGGTCGTGTGGTGTCCATATTCCTCCGCTGTGTAAACCCAATTTCTGGCTACAAAAATCTCCTCGAATGCTATCGTTCGCGACACATCCGAAAGGGTGGAATAGAGGTCGAATATTTGCTCGAGGTCTGACTTTCCCCCCAGTTGCTTGTGCTGGAAGGCGAGGCAGATTGCAAGGCCATGCAGTGCTGTGGATCGCTGTGGATGACCTTGCGGCCAAAGATGCAACGCATCCCGATGGCACGTGATTGCCTGCACAAGGTCCGCAATATCCCGTAGCTGCTTGAATCGGACAAAGAGGCATTTTCCAAGATTGCTCAGGGAGGCGGATAGATGGGGATTATCTTGCGGCAAGAGCTGCAGTGCTTCGCGGTAAAGCATGATCGCCTCATCGATGTCAAATATCGCCACAACCTGCGCAAACCTCTCGGCGAGGCAATTCGCAAGACTGCCAAGTGAGATGGGTCACAGGGGATGACTCTGCGGGAGAAGCTGCAATGAATCTCGGTGGAGTGTGATTGCCTCTTCTAGGTGCGATATTGTCCTTAGCTCCTCAAACTGGAAGTGCAGGCAATTCGCGAGATTGTTCAAGCAATGGCATCGACTGGGATGATTCCGCGGGTGAAGCTGCAATGCATCTCGGTGGAATGTGATAGCCTCATCGAGGTCAGCCAACACTCCCAGCTGCTTGAACCAGTCGGAGAGACAAACTGCAAGACTATTCAATGTGTTGGATCGATGTGGATGACCTTGCAGCAAGTGTTTTAATGCTTCTCGGTGGAGCGTAATCGCATTCTCTAGGCCGGATATTGCTCCCCAGTGCTGGAAACGGTGGGAGAGACAAGTGGCCAGGTTGCCCAAGGAGTTGAAGCGAAGGGGATGACCCTGTGGGCGGAACGGTAATGCATCGTAGTTCAGCCTACTAGGCCCAATACGGAGGATGCTCTCAAAGTATTTCTTCCATGTCAGACCCTCCCGTTGAGATCCCTCAATGGCCGCAAGGTCATCTTCACCATCGTTAAGCATTTCACCCCAATCACACAGTGCGTCGCCGTGCTTGCCAAAGGGAACGCAAACCTCGTGGTAATCAAGATATACAATCCCCGCTTTTTTGACGAGAGGTTTGGCAAATTTTTCCACCATCGCCCGTGGAAGCTGGCCAACGAACAGGCCGCCCTTATAGTTCGCCCCAGGACTCCAATCTCCCCGTCCGGGAGCTGCGGGAGATCATATACGAGGACCCCGAGGGACTGAGTGGAGAGCAGCTCACTAGCCACGTCCTCTGCGAGGAGAGACATTACCGTCTCCTGATATTAGTTAGCTCGCGCCATCCGGACTCCAGATAGAGCAGCGTGCTCACTGGCAAGCTTCTGAGTTGCGTCTCCTCCAAGGAGTGAATCGGCCAGGTGCGTGTGTGCCGAAACCGAAACGAATGGTCGACGGGATACTTAACTTACTTGTGCTCGTCAAGCGAGTACTATCAGTATAAGAATCAGAATTTCTACTCGTCCTGCACTACCTGGACTGCCCGACAAGCCCGTCTCCTAGGAGGGGTTCACATGCCAGCAGAATGAATAGACAAAACGAACTGTTTCAAAAACCTATACGCCACCTAGTAACTTAGCGAATTTGCACGCACTGTATTTATAGGCTAATCCACGACACACTAGATATGTATACGCCGCGAGCACTCTGCTAGGCAGTTGAACGTCATTATGATTCCGGGAATCAAGCCATGTCAAGCAAAACGTACCGAAACTTTCAACCGTGACCAACATCCAAACTATAGCGCCAAGTGAGAGAATGAACGGATAGTTCCCTCGACGTCACCGTCTCCGCTAAGAGAAGCGAGGAGCGCGCCACGTTTGGCAAGCCCATCAGCGATGGTGTTGTATTTCCTGTAGACATGCCAGAACTTGATCTTGATATCATGTTGGCGTTCTCGTTTATTGACCTCTTCGTCTAATCTGCAGAAAAGATCGATGTTCATTGGACGTTGACCGGTCGACTTCCGAAGATTGTTTTTCTTTAGAGAGGTGACAATCACGACCAAGCGTACGAGTTCGTCATCATCATGATCATCAGCTCGAAGAAGACATTGCAAGAGGTACCAAAAAAAATCCTACTCACCTTCCAGTTCGGCAACCATTCCGTCATCCCTTTGACCACATATTCCGAGTCTGTTGTGATGATGATCTCCGGTTGCTCTGATTCCCGAAGACGATACTTTCGTCGATTGGCCGCCTCGTCCGCTAGCTCCGATTCTTGGTAATCACAGAGCTTCCTCAGACCACAAAGGGCGGCGAGGAGTTCAGCACGTTGATTCGTCCTGGCCCCGCTCGGATCAATCCTGTCATCGACAGGAATGGAGAACTGTTGACATCCCAAGTCTTCTTCTGAATCGTCTCCCCCGGGGGCCTGAATGGTGCCGAACGCAATGCCAAGACCCGAGACTGCACCTGCCTTGCCATTATTCGTGCAAGCACCATCTGTGAACACGACGAAACGATGGTGGCACACTATTTTTTTGTGGAAGCAGCATGCGGTACAGAATTTACCGCAACACTCGCATGCTTTGACAAGCTCTGCGGTGCTGAGCACTTCGGTGAGGCTTGGGCAGGGTTTGTAGAGGCGAGTGTCATCGACCGAATCGTCACATGTGGGCATCGTAGGTGGTTTTCTGCGAATATGGTAGGAATGGGATATGCTGGATAGAAGAGAGGGGATAAGAGGGCGAAAATGAGCAAGAGATAAGGTCCGGGTTTGTTCGTCCGAGTCGCGGGGTTGTCACTAGGGTGCAGCTTGACTTTGAGACTTTAGAACCGAAATATGGGTGTGTATTCAACTTGTACAGCGAGTGCAGGGCGAAAATATATACGTCAGATCATCCTAGGCTGAGCGCAATCCAAATCATGAAACACATTCTGAGGGCATACCAAGTGTAAGACAGAGGCACAAGAGTATATAGAAACCTTTATCAATGCATACCATGGCACAGCTCGACAACGCCTTGAAGCTTGACCCATCATAGGCTTTTCCTCGGTTCCTTGATCTCGACGAAGAGTCAGGAAGGGGTTACACCAAGTTGTTTTATTTGAAATTTTTTCAGACCGGTCGGGCTAACACCCGACTCTTCTCCGAGGCCGTCCGAAGATCAAAACGAATACTTGGAAGAATTGGGAACAAGGACATTGAAGTAGACAGGGCAAATGAGAACTACTATACCAATAACGGGCGAGCCGAACAGACCATAGGTGCACATCTTCTGCTCATACAAACATCCCTTGGCGATCCTCAGCTCGCTAGACACATCCAATTAGCGGCTCAAAGGTTAGAGAACCGAGCTCGACGAAACTCACCAAACGGGACACGTGACTGACACCAAGGTAGAGGCGGAAGAGCCGTTTGCAGTCGTTGTCCTCCGTGAAAGGATAGCTAGATGAAGAGTGTCAGCTGTGTGACCCCAAGAGCCGAGAGGGTGAGAGAGTACTCTGCTCCAAGTCGATAGGCCGCTGCGAGGCCAGATACAACGGCGATTTCGTGCATATCTTCAAAAAGAACGTCACTTTTATCATCAAGATAGAACAAGGGAGCGAGGGGGAACATACTCAGGATTGTCCACGCGCCAGCATACGACGTGTGGTACTGATACCTGGTCAGATCTGGCCGTAGGAAGGTGTATAGGGTCGAATCCTTACTTTACCGTTGATCAGCGCCATCCAGGGTACAGTCCCTGCATAGTGTTGCCACCGATGACTCTGTTGCTTCCACCACTTCTCATAGATGACGCTCTCAGGTTTGATTTCTGCCTTGCTCCATTTCTCGCTGCTCCCGTCGCGATCGAGGAAGATGGTCTGAAAGACATGAGAGGAGAGCGGAGGGGCTGTCCCAGGTGGTGGGGCTGTCTCTGAGCTTGTCCGAGGGCCGTGGGGGGTCTCGCCTTTGAACTGCGGATGTCTGCGTTAATAATAATAGCAAGGAATAGCCGACGGGGATGGCTGGAGGCTGTACGGCACCTGTGGTTGATAATTGGTAAGATCGAAGCTCATCTCAACTTTCTTCTTATCATCGGGGTAACTGCGAATAAAGTAGAGAGGTGAGAACTCCTTCCGGGCCAGCTCATACGCTTTCTTGGCATCATCGTCCGTACGCGAGGAGTTGAGAGAGGGATCGTAGTGGAGACGATAATACTACCATGGATACGAAACTCAGCAGAACGCAACCAACAGTGGTGGCCGATCAAACCATACCTTTTCCATGTAACCCACATCGTCATGGGTAACGCTGACGTCCCAAAGATACTGGGCGGAATGTCAGTTCGACAAACAGCCCAACCATTCGCCCCCACCTTGACATTTCCCAATATCTTCCTCTCGAACCAGCTCGCGTTCTTTCCAAGAATCTTCAGTGCAGCATCTGCATCGACTGCCATGATCAGCTCATCGAATTCCTCGAACTCTTCTACCCCCAAGGGCCCTCGGACTTGTTGTCCCTCGTCGATTCCGTCAGTTGAACGACTCCATAGTTGCACGTTGATCTTGCGAGAACCACCCGATGACGAACGCACACTCCCTCCCCGGACGACTCGGATCACTTGTTGTTGAGTACGTACAGTGACGTTTCCACGAGATTGTATCTCGACTGCCCAAGCCTGATACAAGAGTGAGAGACGTGGAAATGCGCGCATCTCGGGGATGGACGCAAGGAAGGATTCTGAAGAGTATTCGAACTGAAGCCTCGTGAGCATTCCAGGAAAGGAAAAAAAAAACATAGACTGGATGTCGTCAACTCACTAGACGCATAGAGGCATCCATAAAAACGCGTTCTAAGATCGCGCTAGAGATGAATGGGGTTTGGTTACCGGTCCCGAAGAAGAGGGCAACGAGAGGGTAGACTATTACTTCGCCAAAGTCCTGTGTCACGCTCGTTATACAAGTACGCATATAACTAGGCGAATAAGACCCACCTGCGAGAATCTGAACATTTTCAACATAACGTCGACGGAGATGAGTGCAAAGATGGGCTCAAAGGTTTTGATGATCTTCAGCACCCTTCCAAATTTCTTGATATCGGAGCTGAATCTATTGGGACTGAGACTGTGCCGCTCTAGAAATGCTAAGGAAATATCAAACCTATCAATGACGTGACTTGGAAACACGTTGGACCAGAAATCAGTCTCAGTGTCTCGTCCGAAACTGACTTGCATCCCAACTGGGGATGCCTTGAACCCGAGCTTATCGAACATGGCGTATGTATTGTAGAAGACCGGGCTGGCGCCCTGAACGCCGTCGTTGATATAATCTGCACCGTACTTGGAGTCGTCAAGAGGAATGGACGTTGCCATGCCGCCCACGGCTGAAGACCGTTCAAACACGGTAACAGAGAAGCGGTCTGGATGGAGAGAGAGCGCATAGGCAGCCGACATGCCTGCAAAGGAGTGGCAAGTTAGCCAACTCCTGGGAAGGACTGCGGTGAATGAGAACTTACCCGCTGCCCCAGCACCGATGATAGCGACGCGCTTTCGCGTTGTTTGGGAGTCAGGATGAGCGGACGACATTAGAGGTGATGTAGGAGCGGAATTTAGCTCCGGGTCTGAGAGTCAGCTTTTAGACGGGATGGAATTGTGAACTTGACGGCCACGATCGCTCATGGAATAGGGGTATTCCTGATTCGGTAACGCCATGGGTTGAACTTTGCCTTTCGAGTTGGTAGTACTCCCGCTGGAGAGTGGAGAGCTCAGTGTCTGTAATCCCGACACCTCGGTGCATCCCATTGCACTGTCACCCTCACTGGCGGTCCCTGACCGCCCAGTGACATCTAATTCTATGGCTCGGACGCGATGAGAAGGCTCGATAGGTGCTGAGGGTCTTGCCACTTGGGATGCCAACTTCACGTCGACAGTTCAATGATGAGTCCGACAGCATATGCCTAGTCACGGTGTTGAGGATGAAGCAACCAATTAAATTGCCCACCGGAATCCACGTCTATCCCAGGACGGAGGTAAGTACAAGCGGAACAGTGGCAGTCGCGGGAAAGCGCTTGATACTTGTTTCAGACGTGATTGTGAGCTCAGTTGAGGATTCGGCTGACGGCGGTCGCTGGAGCTGGGGTCCCGGCGCCGTTCGCATGTACGCCCCTCCCGAGTCAGGCAGTCTAACGCACTGGCATTTCCTGTCCAGTTTATGTATCAACGGTACTCCAATTAACCCGCCCTTAGCGTGCAAGTTTCATTAGTATGATTCTCGTGTTCTGTCGAGTTTATTAGGGTTTGGGTTGCTCTCGTTAGTTTCCCTTACTAGCCTGAGGAAAGTCGGGATCGTTCAACGTGTAGTGTGTACCAGCGCCCTCCACTCGCCCGAGGATCCCAGTACCCTTCGCGAAGCCAGCATCATAACGGTCTGTGAGCCACTTACTCATGATGTTCTTGATCTCGTGAATTTCTGCAGCGAATAGCATCCTGGATTTTCATTAGGATATCTTTGGGGTATCTTCTTGGCTATCCCGACTCGGAGTTACTCCTTCCGCTGGTTTTCCTCCTCCCGCCAATTTTCATCACCATCTCTTAGTCATCGAATCAAGCTCAATGAGTAAATTGTCTGATTCCTGCACACACATGCACAGCGCTAATCAGATCTACTTTGCGGCCTGCGGGCATATCAGAAGTACGAGATCCACGTGCAACTCATTCCCCCCGTCTACTGTTTAATTTTAGTCTCCTACTATCAGTAACCGAAGAGATGCCATTTGGAGCCATTATTGGAGCTCGCAGCCTAAAGCAGGACGTGCACACGTTTCTGGCTCTGGGGGACTCCAACCTTGAAGTCCGCAGTGTGGAGTCTTGAGGGGAGAAGGGCACCTCACTGAGTGTTTGAGACAGCATGTCCAACGCTGGCTTGTGGTAGTAGTTGTGTCGTGTAGCTCAGTTGAGCGTTGTTGGACGTTGACGACGACGCCGGGTGATTGGGGTCTGCCGCATTTGATTGGAAACACCGCTACACCGCCTACGGACAGCAATCCGCGCTGCACAGTCCTTACGCTGCCTTAAGCCATCATCTAACCTGCCCTCCTCACCTGGTCCTCACCCTCTTTTTCTTGTGGTCCTTCCGTGCTGGTACTCGGTGTCTGGGGCCATTTAAGATACCCTGTTCATACTTGACGTTTCTAGGACATGTCTTTATTCAAGCGTCACCCTCAACAAGATCAACTCGACGACGGCAACGATGCCACGATAGACCCTGACCTTCGCTTGCGCACCGTACGCACCGCAGCGTCCACCATCGCAGAATCGATACGTTCAGAACTACGCGCACAGAAGAAATCAGCAACGAAAAAGCGCTCGCGGTTTTTCAAAAGAGAAAAGCGTCCAAAGACTGCGGATTCAGCGGTATCGGAGGCATCCCAAGGCCCACAGATCCCCGGTCAGCGTAGAAATATATACGTCAATGCCCCGCTCCCTGCTGCAGAAGTAGACCAGAACGGCCAACCCATCGTGCGCTATGCCAGAAATAAAGTACGGACAAGTAGTACGTCGTCAATCAACTGGGCTTGTCATCTACCTAACCACATGCAGGATACACGCTATTGACATTCCTCCCCAAGAACCTCTTTGAACAATTCCATCGGTATGATTTTGCCTCCAAGTCATAGCGACTGCCGGTTGACGTGGTGATTCCAGGATAGCCAACATATACTTTTTGGCACTCGTTATATTGCAACGTGAGTGAGCATTCGTAAACTGACTCTTGTCCTAACTTGTCAAAGTGTTCCCCGTGTTCGGAGCTGCTTCCGCCTCAACCGCCGCCTTTCCTATCCTCTTCATCCTTACGGTCACCGCAGTCAAAGATGGCGTGGAGGACTACCGCCGTGCAAAGCTTGACGAGGAAGTCAACACCTCCGCTGTAACCCATCTCGGTCAATGGCAAAACGTCAACCAGCCACTCGATCCACGTCCATGGTACCAGCGGCTCCTGCGGATTAACGCACCCGGAAAGGTCACCAAGGGCGTTAAGAAGCTACGCGAGAAAGAAGCGGGGGAAGGGATGCGGATCGTGTTGAGCAAGGGTGTGGACGGGGACAGGGTCAGCATGAGCACGGTGGATCCAAACGAGAGCACTCAGAGCCTGCCACGACCGATGGGTGCTGGCGGAAGACAGTTGGAAGACATTCGGAGCGTGGATTCACATACGTATCCTCCTGGGTTGCCTCCAGTATCTGAAGCGGATGCTTGGGGCGTGAACAACACGTCACTCTCAGGATATCAAGCAAGTATACCCTCTCGATCGTCCTTGGGTGTTATTGATTGGAGACGGAGGACGAGTGGGACCGCGAGGTGGGAGAGGACGTTGTGGAAGAAGCTGGAAGTTGGAGACATTGTGCTTCTCAGGGAGAACGAGCAAGTACCAGCAGACATAGTGGTGCTGTCAACGTCGGACCCGGACGGTCTCTGCTACCTCGAGACCAAGAACCTCGATGGGGAGACAAACTTGAAGGCACGCAAGGCTCTTAGTGCGACATCGACCATCACCTCCGAAGAGGACATCGAGAAATCCTCCTTCATATTGGAGTCGGAGCCACCCCACCAAAACCTGTACTTGTACAATGGTATATTGCGGTACACCGACCCCACCGCGGAAGCTCCTCGCAAGGAAGGGATCACGATCAACGAACTGCTCCTTCGTGGATGCACAGTGCGGAATACCGCTTGGATTATTGGTTTGGTCGTTTTCACGGGACCGGATACCAAGATCTACATGAACGGAGGTATGACACCATCGAAACAATCCAAGATCGCGAAGGAAACGAACTTCAACGTCATCGTCAATTTCTTGTTCCTGACCGTCATATGTACGGTCTCCGCAGTTGTCTACGGTATCCTGGATGGTCTGTCAAGCACGAGCGTGAAGGTGTACGAACAGGGTGTTGACCCAACAAGCTCTACCGCACTGAACTCTCTCGTCACCTTTGCGTGAGTCCCTCATATGCTTCTTATTATTGCTTGCTGAAAATTTGAACGATTTGATAGTTCCTGTCTCATTGCATTTCAAAACATCGTCCCCGTTTCTTTATTCATCTCTATCGAGATCGTGAAGACCATCCAGGCCTACTTCATCGCCCAAGACATCGATATGTACTACGAACCTTTCGACGCCACCTGTGTTCCAAAGAACTGGGGTATTTCCGACGACCTCGGTCAGATCGAATACATCTTCTCCGACAAGACAGGTACCCTCACCCAGAACGTCATGGAGTTCCAGAAGTGCTCTGTCCATGGAGTGGTCTATGGAGAAGGCGTCACCGAGGCACAGCGTGGTGCTGCGACGAGAGAAGGGAGAGCCGACGCTGTAGAGCCCGAGGAACTTGCACGCAAATTGGCAATGCTCAAAGATACCATGGTCTCCACGCTCACTAAGCTGTTCAAGAACCGATACGCTCAAGTCGACAAGCTCACGCTCGTATCTCCCAAGCTCGCGGAAGATCTCGCAGACCGGTCATCAGACCAAGCAGGCCACATCATCGCCTTCTTCCGTGCGCTCGCCATCTGTCATACCGTCCTCTCAGAGAAGCCGGATCAGGCGGGGAGACCTTGGTACTTGGAATACAAGGCAGAGTCCCCAGATGAGGCTGCGTTGGTGGCTGCTGCGCGAGACGTTGGGTTCCCATTCGTTGGGAGGTCGAAGGATACGATCGACATCGAGGTGTTGGGCCAGCCTGAACGGTATACCTTCTTGAAGACACTCGAGTTCAACAGTACGCGGAAGCGGATGAGCGTTGTCGTGCGCACGGCTGACGGTCGTATCATCCTCTACTGCAAGGGTGCCGATTCTGTCATCTACGAGCGTCTCTCACCTAATACCGATCCGGAACTGAAGGAGAAGACGAGCAAGGACATGGACGCCTTCGCGAACGGAGGACTGAGGACGCTCTGTATTGCTTACAGGGAATTGACGGAGGATGAATTCTTGATGTGGGTGAGGATGTATGATGCGGCAACTACGGCGACGGAGAATAGGGACGAGGAGATCGAGAAGGCGGCATCGAGTATCGAGCAGGACCTTCTCTTACTTGGCGCGACAGCGTTGGAGGATAAGTTGCAGGAGGGCGTACCGGAGGCTATCGAAACGCTTCATCGGGCGGGCATCAAGTTGTGGATTCTCACAGGTGAGCATGACGATTCATCATGGCGCCAGCTGCCCGACACCTGTTTGACCATCTATTCAGGTGACAAGCTCCAAACGGCCATCGAGATCGGCTTCAGTTGTAATCTCCTCAAACAAGACATGGAGGTCATGATTCTCTCGGCTGACACGCCTGAGGGAACGCGTGCGCAGATAGAAGCGGGCCTCAACAAGATCGCGTCCGTGCTAGGTCCTCCATCGTTGGATCCGCGTAAACGTGGTTTCGTCCCCGGCGTGCAAGCTGCGTTTGCTGTTGTCATCGATGGTGACACGCTGAGGCATGCGTTGACGCCTGAGATCAAGCCTTTGTTCCTCAATCTTGGTACGCAATGTGAAACTGTGGTGTGCTGTCGTGTCTCGCCGGCGCAGAAGGCTTTGACGGTGAAGTTGGTGTGTACCCTGTCTTTTCCCCTTTTCTAAGGTAGGGGGTCTTATGTGTCATTCAGGTCAAGGAAGGCAGGAACGCAATGACCCTATCGATCGGCGATGGTGCGAACGACGTCGCGATGATCCAAGAAGCCAACGTTGGCTGTGGGTTATTGGGCCACGAAGGTTCACAGGCTGCCATGTCGGCAGATTATGCATTTGGACAGTTCAGGTTCCTGACGAAACTACTTCTCGTCCATGGGCGTTGGTCGTATCAGCGTATTGCCGACATGCACAGTAACTTCTTCTACAAGGTTGGTCACTTTTTTCCTTCGGTGTCATGGACGACTCGTTTGACTGAATTGCTATTGTTGCAGAACGTGATCTGGACGTTGGCCATGTTTTGGTATTTGTTTTACTGCTACTTCGACGCCACGTACCTGTACGACTACAGCTTCATCCTGCTTTACAACTTGATATTTACTTCGTTGCCTGTGATCGTTCTTGGCGGTGAGTGTTTTTTTTTTCGATGTCCTTGGTGTGAACTCATGGATCACCTAACATATGCCCTGTTAGCTTTCGATCAGGACATCAATGCAAAGGCGGCCTTGGCCTTCCCAGAGCTTTACATTCGAGGAATCCGCGGATTAGAGTATACCCGAGTGAAGTTCTGGTCATACATGCTAGATGGTCTCTACCAATCCGCTGTCGTCTTCTTCATCCCTTACCTCGTTTGGTCCCTCGGTCACGCGACGTCCTGGAATGGCAAGGGCATCGACTCCCGGTCCGATTTTGGTACCACTGTCGCCATTGCTGCTATCTTTGCAGCGAATACCTATGTTGGCATGAACACCAATTAGTGCGTTCTTTCTCTTCGTTTTTTGGGGGGGCTTCGAATGGTGCTGACTAGGATCGTTTTTCCTAGTTGGACGTACATCACGTGGATCGTCGTCAACGGGTCTTCGCTCGTGATGATACTGTGGGTCGTGATGTATTCGTACCTCCCAG
>JBBPRG010000457.1:0-12221 GCA_038092895.1 Chalciporus pseudorubinellus | reverse complement strand
AATTCGATTAGCCGGTCCATAGTTCTCACCTGACCCTGGTGACCATGGCTCCTTTTCGGGTTCCTGTGTCTCTGCATTCCATACTAGCACCATCGGTAATCGATCGATGTGCGTCCACGACATGATTCGCCCATCTTTCGTGGTGACGAGCTCCGCCACCCTACCCGGGTGGACCATTGAATTTCCCTCTTGCATGCCGCTCGTGACATTCCATATCCGCACAGTCTTGTCGTACGATCCAGTGACAAGGCGGTCGTCAGGGAGCCATGCTATGCACGTCAAATAATGGTCATACTTGAGGGTGAAAAGCGGTTTTGAGATGTGTTCTTGGGAAGCCGCCATATGTACTCGTGCACCTAAACAAAGGTAGAAATGAGTGGAGACCTAGGAGAAGAATGACAAGAGAGCGAAAAAACCTTCAAGATCGTATCGATTTGAGTTCGACTGGGCCTCGTTGCGCAAGGCGATTCGAATCCTGCTTTGTTGGTGTCAGTGGGTCCACTTGTTATGACGGTAGCATCGCATATATGGGTATAGCACCAAAACAAATGCGAAATGATAATATCCGTCCAGTTTCCTCGTCATTGATGGTTTCCTCGCAAAATTGAGACGACAAACCAGAGCATCCAGAAACTCCAAGCTGCGGCGGCCCGCCCGGGCCCCACCCGAAGTTTTCGTCTCTACACTCAGAATGCTCCTCTGTGACCGCATTCAAGTTCTCGCCTCGAAACTGTTGCGGCTCGGATACGTTCATGGTAGACTGCATCGTCATACCCTGTGGAGGATCTTGGATGTATTGTCGCATGCAGACGCTGGGGAGTGAGGTTGGTACTAGTATCACGTCTGAATTGGTGGTCACTATGTACATATTCCGGGTTAAAGATACTTAACAAATGTCTTGAGTCTTGACGCTACGGCGATACTAGTATGTGCGTGAGCTCAAACCTTGCCAACAGGCTCGGCGATGGCCACTCAAATGCAAAAACCTCCCAACGGGGTGAGACCAGTCCTATCTGGATCATCTTGTTCAGACATCGGGCAGCATCGGGCTAACGACAATACCCCGGTACTTGGAGCATCAGACGTTCGACGCTTCCAAGAAGACCACTCGTCGGGGTCTCGAGTTCAAGACTCAAGGTTATGCAAAGCGCTCGTTTTGGTACCGCTATCTACCCCCGCCCCTCGTGGTGATGGTTGTACTAGTCCATCTGTCACCATTCAATCTATGTTCAAAATTCTTTCACTTTACCCGGTGCAACCTCACAACCGCTCAAGTGCCCCTTGGTTCAAAGCTCACCAGCGCGTACCTAGAACGATCGAACAACAAACTCGGTCTCCCCTCGACCATGCATCAGATTGTAATCGACACTTACTTTCCGCTCACTCTCCATTTCTCACCCCTTCTATCGAGTTCATCTGCCACCTCTTGTGGGATGCCTACTGCGACGTCCGCCTTGTTGGTTCGCAGACTCAGCAGCGGGAACGATCCGGCCAATGGACCTGTTACGAATATCGGTGGATTTTTCGTTCCAGAACACTCGAATAGCAGGCTTAGTTCGTACCGATGGCCGTAGTAAAGGACGTAGAGACGGGCCATTTGACATCGCCAGTTAATCTGGAGTTAGCTCATATCAGTTTTATGGTTACAATTGAAAAAATTCGAGTCTTGCTTGCGGTAACTTTGAGACAACCAGTCTGATATCAATCAAAGCTGTTGGAACGAAGTGTAAGACACGCACTTCAGATCACCCTGATCACAACAAATGAGCGCAAAGGCACCATCGGCGTGGATTGGACTTGCCTTGAAGATCACCAGGTCGCTATCATGTAGCCAGTGCCAAAGAAGGTTCGCGCGTTCTTTCATGTTCCAGTATGGGTATGGACTAGTCCAGAACTTGGCTAGTTCCCGTCCGTCAACGTTCTGACCATTCACCTCTTTCAAATTTGTGCTCAAAACGAAGACGCCTTGTTCGAGATACAGCTGCCATCGCTTTACCATCTGCTCTAAGTGAGCGATCGATTCAGGAGATGTGGCCGAGGCCTGGGGGAAGAAGCCGGGCGAGAGGAGGGAGGTGATGGTGCTCTCAAAATCCGTAGGCGTAACATCAGAGACAAACCATGGAAAGAGCTTGGGGCTGGGGAGACATCAGCGATCGCACAGAAAGAAGGTCTCAACTCACTGGAATACCACCTTTGAGAAATATGGGGTATATGTTACCAGAAAGTCTGCGAACACGACATCGGTGAAGAGCTGTCGAGCACATTCAAATTATCGTTAACGCGCGACGCAATCTGCTAAGACGGTCACCTCGAAGCCAGCTGATCACCAAAGTAAGTACACCGAGCTTTAACCTGGGAGACGACCTACCATTATCCAAAATGAAATCGCACCGCTTTCCAGGGCCTGCCAAAGTCTTTACATGCTCCCAGACAGCTTCTTGGTCATCTTTGAGGATGAATTCTTTCCTTGCTTGTTGGGCATCTTTTCCGACTGTTTGCAGATGCTCGATGTCGGATGGAGACAAGTGTGTCAAGAGCGAGAGGTCCTATGTTGCTAAAAAGTGAACAGGAGCGCTCGTAAACGAGAGAGTTCCTACAGTAGCATTTCCCCTGCATAAACATATTCAGCGCATACGACAATTGAGTATATCGCTCAAATGTGTTCACCAAAGACACATCTGGACCATCTCTCTGAATAGAACCAATAGTTTATCCGGATCTGATCTAAGTTTGTCCTTTTCGTGTTCGAGCTCGTGCATCGTGGTTGCGATCTCTTTGGTCGAGAAAGTGAAAATCGGTCAACCAAATAATGCGCCAAGGGATGCGAAACGCACGATAGATTGCAGTACCGCTGTTCTTGAACATCTCCTCCTTTTGGACGAAGAAGGGATCGAAATTACGCCATTGAGTCGTCTCGTTGAAATAGGACCGGAATAGTCGATATCTGTTCCGCTTTTCATGCAAATGTGAAATAGTGGATAGCACTGGACGCACAAGTAGCATCTAAACAGCGAGGATAGTGAACGTCAACCAGCCAGGTCGCTCTAGCAGGACGACAGATTGACTCACTCAGCATATAGCCAGGGAGTGGTGAACCAAGTGTTCTGTTGGGCGGTAGCAAGTTCTGCTAGCTCCGTGTTATAGACATCGACGCAGATATCGCCATCCTCGGGTATCGATCTACAGAGGACCGGCAATATCGCAGTGAGGCAGAGTATCAGTAGCCAGCAGGATGATCATCCTTACTCGAGCTCTTGATCCCTTGCCATGCGGTACTTCAACCGGCTGGCTTTTCTAATGACCTCCTTCCCTTCCTTTACCTTCCCGTCGAGCTCTTTTGCGCGGTCGCTGGAACCTTTCCCCGACTCCACGAGGCGCTGGGACTCCATCGTCATATCGTGAATCAGTTGGTGGACATGGTCGATCAGGTTGGTGATGATGATGGGCCAACGTTTTACCACGGTATCATAGCTATGGACAGAGCTTGTAGCTGACGCGGCGAGTGGCTTTGGATGACTCACGAGAAGCTTGGTGAACGATCGGTATGGGATGAGTGAGTTGTGTGGTGCTTGCAAGGATGTCAGTACTCACCCAGACTTGTCCAGAGGATCGTACGGGGAATATGGTGCTTTGAACATTTGTGATGGCAAGTGTTCGGACTCTGACTGGTGTCGATCCATACCTCGGAAGCACCGGTCCGGGCCCCCGTTCACACCAGCAAAATAGTTGGGCACTCTCGCCTCAAGCTACGTAGTCTAGTCCGCAGGAATTTAGATAGCTTTGGTACTAAGGATCTTCGTTCTTCAGCGTTGAAGTTGGTGATGGAGACGGAGACTTGCAAACTTCCGTGAAGTTCAGTATGCATACATACTGGTAGCGACGGCGGGGGTGACATTGACTCGGACATACTGCAAAATTATTCGGTGACCCTTTGTCTCCTTTTGTCCCATCTGACCACTATCGACAGACAGCTGCCAGTGGTATCAACCAGTGCTAGTTACGACGCAGCGATTCCAGAACAGTCTTTAGATGCGAGCGAAGGGACAGACCAGAATCAAGAATAAGTACTAGAAGACAATGTACGCGACAATCAGCAACTTCAACTTGCTGAGACAGATGTGACAATGATCTATGGTAGGATCGTGCAATTTTCAGTAGAAATGAAATGTGAAACAAAGGAAAAGGAAATCTCGATGTTACTCAAGTGGGCAAGGAACGACCCCCTTGTTCGACTGATAAAAGTCCGTCACCCACGTAGTGACTACAATCCCGAACGTGAAAAGACACAACGTCAGATGGTACATCGTACAACAGCAGAAAGTTCCAAAATATCCTGGGGCTAGGACGGGTAGATGGAGGAGTCACAGGAGTGCCAGTGGCAGTAAGGTCAGCGCCGGCCGTTCAGGTTGTCAATAAATGCGAGCATCCATTGACGTCCTGGCATTGGGTTGGCAGACACATTCTCTTCTTTGCTGTGTCACATTCTATTTCCGTTAGATACACACTTCAGAAATCAGACATCAGGTTTTACTCCTCCAATGTGTCTTCGTCTTCGTCCAACATAACATCAATTCCTTGTTCTCTTGCAGCCTCGATAGCTGCGTCCTGTTTCTCAACTGAGAATTCCAGAATTGACTGCAGAATATCTCTTTGTCCTTGAGGGAGAACATGTCAGCTAATCGATAGACAAAGCCAGCGACACACATACCTGTAATGTAGTCTTCCAGCATGACCTTGACCGCTGGACGGATATCATCAATATCTCGCACCTCTTCAACAGTTTTCATCTTTTCCAGTTTCGCGACCACCATATCTGACAACGTATCTGCAGTTTCGAGATCACGCTCAAACTCGTGGTCGCTCGGAGGAATCATGTTTCGAACTTCGGACCATAAACCATCAATATTGGAGGCATTTCTCCCGACCTCCCATTTCTGCGCTGAGCCGCCGAGTTGAAGTGTGATTTTGTCGTCGGGATTGTCTGGTATAGAGAAGCCGTACCCGAGTATGAGCTCGTCGTTCGCCTTTGGGCCGTAGTTATTGAAGACTTCTTCAACGTGGTCTGCTTTGGGGGATGGCTCCGCGACGGAGATGGATTTGGACTTGCCGGTGGGGTGTATAAGGATCGACACGGCGTTCGAAGAGCTTGTTATCATAGTTGCTGGATCTTCTGTGGTGTCCGGACAGGAAACGATCCACGAGACAGGTTGTCCACGCCTGTGGTTCAATAGATCGACGCCTGGAATGAGTACTGGATACGTCGACGTCGATGTGACGAGCGAGGGATTGGGAGAAAGGATAGAAGAGGGGAATGCGCGTGACGACAGATGAGTCGAGGCGGTCAAGTAAATTTCCCTGGGCCGCCCGTATCGGTCAATGAGATCCTGGCGGGGAGCGGTTTACGAACCAGGTGAACGCCTCACCCCAAGTTTGATTGATACTTTGCACGAGAGACTGACATTGCGTCCATTCTGCACGCCAATCGCGTATCCGGTCTATGGTTGCGCCGTAGAGATTTGTGCCTTGCAGAATCTCGAGCTCGCGTGTGGTGAAATGAAGCGGCGTGGAGAGTTTCTCGGCAGGGGGGAGGCATTTGATGTATGGAACGTGTCGCAAGACCTCCGGTGCGCTAGAACGACAAAGCAAAACGTGAATGGAGTACGGGGAAGGGGGCGATCATGGTCGACCTTTGTTCCGAAAACAGCTGGTGAAGGGATATGTATGAGCAGATCAGCTGTCTTTCGGACCAAGAGTCGAGGAAGGCGCGTGCATCGGGACAGAGGAGGGTTCGGAGAGCGTGCAGGGAGATGTCCTTTGTGATGATGAGGGAAAATGGACACGTCACGATCGTTGTGTCCTCGCTGATCTTGGGTGCGAGCACCGATATGCCATATGGACCTGTCGAGAGAGATCAAAGGCAGTTGGCATCGAGAACACATAAATTAACCTTCAGACTCGAGGACAACCGAAGGGTGGAACGATCCTCCGCAAGCAGAGAACCAGGACTGGAACGAGGACAAGTAGTTCATTAGAGGTCGATATGAAGTCTAGCGTACGCTGTAGATTGCTTTTGGCTTTGTTTACGTGTCGGCTATTCCACCTTTCCTGCTGTCGCGCAGCATCACCAGCAACGATTTGTATCACCCTCGTCGCCCCCCATGGCCCCATCGTCCACCGAGCAAAGCTTCAGAAACAACCTCTCTCAATTCCGGTGGGCTCGCGGCGTAACAGACGACTCTCAGCAAGCCCAGCCCTCACAGCCCCCAGGCAATAACGCATTCTCTCGCTTCTACAACGCCGTCGCAGGTGACTACATACCTCTCCGATCCAGCGAACGCTCGAATGAGGACGAAGCTTGGTTTGCGCTCTCGCGCTGGGAGAGGTACGCTTTGGCTTTGGCTTTCGTTTCGTTTCGTGGGCGCGTGGGCACATGCATCCCGGAACGTCCCTGCTGATCTCAACGTCTCCATACAGATTACTCGGATTCGGAGCATGCCTGATCGGAGCGTGTGTATGCTTTTTCTTCGCATTCCTCGGCCTACCCTGGCTTCCAATACGTCCCGCAAAGTTCGCCCTCGCATTCAGGTTCGTCCTCTATCCCATCCTCATCCATTTCTCATGCCAAAGGTCTCCTCATTAGTCTAGGGAGTCTCCTCGTCATGGTCGGGTAAGCCTTCCATTAATGACAACATCCGTCTTTCGTTGACATCCAACCGGAACGACAGCTTCTCTGTCCTCATCGGACCTATAAATCACATCAAACATCTCGTGTCCAAAGAGCGACTACCATTTTCCGCTGTCTATTTCTCCAGCTTGGGACTCACTCTCTACTTTTCTCTCGGGGTGAGCATCACCGATCGCAGCGACAGGAATGGGCGTGTAAATGACGTTGGCTCTTTGATTTCAGGCGCAATCGTACATAGGCTCTTTGTTGGCCGGCATAGTGCAGGTTGTTGCTTTGGTGACCTACGTGCTTGCATACTTCCCAGGAGGCACCCAGACCCTCCGTTTCGGAGGTCAGATCGCCCTTCGCGGTGCGGGCAGCCTTCTTCCCATCTAATTCAATCCCCCACCCGCAGTGCTAGTTCTTACCATCGTCGTATCGTCGAACCAATTGTTACCTACCACTATTTATTCATCTGTTCGCAATCGTATCCCACATAGTTTGAGGATTCCGAACGTGCAAGCCTGAGAACATGAAAGAACTACATTATGTATATAAATCGTCGTGTGTGAGGAAGCTACCGAGCTTCTCTTTTGGAATACACCACGCTAGTAAAACTAAGCGTACAACCAGGTACCTTACTCCAATAAAAGGTCGTGTAGCCCCACCGTGTCTCTCAATCTGCGGGACATGATCTCTATATACCCTTGGTATGATTGCCACTCCTGGCCAACGGTCTCAACAGTCTGTCGACATCATGAGATCCTGCACTATCACCCATCAAATTCGAACCACTCACCAAATCGAGGTTCGATATCCGCGTCAGAGAACCCGCTAGCCTCTTGCCCGCCTCACCCTTGAACGTATTCACATCGAGCGCGGGCAACAAACGCATCGACGTTCTCAGATTCGCGGGCGTAGGCACAACAGGATGCGACGGGTCAGTCTCTGCATAACTTGCCAAATGTCTCCAGAGCAACAGCAGGAGCATCTCGGTCGTGCCTAGCATAAGCGAAACAATCAGTTCTCGACGACGCTATATATGTAGCAGAGGGATAGCGCACCAAGAACGGTCTTGACTTCATCTTGGAAATCGCCCTTGAGTCGTTGATATTCTTGATGGATCAACGATCGCTTTTGGTTGATGTCAAGGTCCTGCAAGAACGCAGGATCCGAGATGCTGACGATCTGTGGTTAAACGAATGTGAGCATCGTACTCAAGATAGCGTGACACTATCTCGCACCTCTTGGATATTGTCAACCCGTATATGATCTCGTGAGGACAGCTCCGCCGAAATATCCGCAATCTGCTTCAGCGTCGCAGCAAGATCGTCACATAGCCCGTTCAGTGCTTCGATAGCATCTCCAACGGTCGGGATCGTTGCTACCAGAGCCCACGATCAGCTACAAGTCGTTCTGCCACGAGTAATACCATCCCTTACCTATCACGCGTGGCGGCCGCTCGTCATGTCTCGGCACTGACAACACAGGAGAAAGCACCAACGTAATCTCTGGCTCTGTAAAATCGCTCGCGGCACCGAGATACTCGATGACGGCTTTGCGCAAAAGCAACTCCTGTCGTCGAACTTGCACGTCAAACTTGGTTTCAGATTGATGTCCAGGAGCGAACACGCTAGCAAGCGAGATCTCGCTCTCGGTCTGGGGACGAACGGATTGGCTCCAACGACCGTTGCCAAGACATCGAGCCGCAAGCCCGAGAATCGCGCCGTGTATCCCACCAAATCCAGTATTCATCGTCATCTTAGGTGAGAAAACGTCAATCTTGGCTAATATAGAAAGACGAGGACGCTACTTACCAGTTCAGACTTTGGAACGAGAGGAAGAAGACTTCCGCTAAGTGAGACGAGTAGATGGATCTCTTCGATATATGCCAGCGCAACCTCCTCGCTATCATTCTTCAACATGATGATGATCGTATCTCTGTGGTTCGACAAAAACTCCAGCGCCTACAACGAGGAGCAAAGACGTTAGCACCTTGAGCCGATAAGCATATACTTCAATCTATCCACGAACCTGGTGGTTTGCAGTCGTATGCTTCGTACCCAACGAAGCAAGCATGGCCACGACCAATTGCAACGCAGGCATGAATAACTGATGATACCGCTGGATCGCCGACGGCAAGAACGAATCTTGATCTAGTGAGGCGTCAGCACGCTCGGCGAAATGTTCACAACGTGGAACACACATACCCATGAATGACTGGTCCTCCTCGGGTCTCGTGTCCAAAAACTCACACTGGGACAAGATGGGTAGAATCTGCGCATCGAGTAACCGCTCCGCACCCGGTCTCGTCTGAGCCATCCGAGCGAACAACGACATCTTCGCCTCGTACACATACAACGGATTCAAATCATCTACCACCCAAGGAACAGTTCAGTACAACGAACTTCATCACACAAAAAGAGAGCGAGAAAGAGACGCACCAGGATCGGGCTTCAACACATACTGCAGATGCACCTCCGCCTCCTTCAAACCCCTCACGAAATTCGACAACACTCCATACCGCACGAGAGTCGACAACAATGTGCGTGACTTGTCAGCCCGACAGAGATGCGCAAGGGAGTCGAGGAGCATGAACGCGACCGTCTTCCATACCTCTGACCCATCGATCGCGTCCCGTGCAATCGTGCTCACCAATCGATCCTGAACGTTCTTCATCACGGACAACGTGCCTGCCTCGAGCGTGGATGCGCGGCCACTTGGTGTTGGCGTCGATCGTGCAGATCCTCCGTGGCTCTCGATGAGGGACAGTTCATCCCGCGAACTGAGAGCCGATATCGAGAGCGCCAGGGAACGCCTGCCAAAGGTCTCCACAGCGCCTTCCACCTCTCGACTCCCATCGTCCGCAGAAACGAGGTGCAAATAGTTGATGAGGCACGCGTACAGATTCCCGCGAACCAGTTCCGAGCGATTATTGTCCAATATACACTCCAGCAAACTCCGAAGAAGTGCATACAGCCGCTCCGTGGGCAACGACCCCGCCTCTACATCACCCCCAGCAGACTGGAGCATGACCTGATGTCTTCTATCTTCCCTCAGCTTGGTAATTGTCGACAAAATGGCCTCGGAGAGTAAGATCGCGGTTGACTCTTGAACGTCGGAATGAACGATCCCGGGGAGGACGTGTAAGAGGTCAAACAACATATTCTCCCGTCGGTCATGGGGGAGTCGGTTGAAACATTTGGCGAGCGTCATGTCGAGTAAACGACGCCACGCCTCGTAGCCCGTCCCGACCGCGTACGACACCTCTCTCCGATGGTTCTCGATCGCACAACTCTCCAAGATATATGCCGTCTCCGTATTGAGTTTCTCCGCCTGCGCCGTTGTCGTGATCCGTCCTTGAGTATGCAACGTCCGGCACGCCGCCGTCAAAAGCGATAACAATGCCGTTCGATCGACCACTTCGCACCCAGTCGCGTCCACACGGATACACCCTTGCAAATTGAGCGACGCAAGGAACTCCAGATCGACAGACGTCGTCGTAAGCGAGTCCGACCAATCGAAACTCAACGACTGCACGAACTCGATGATCCGAAGATGCGATTGGCCCATCTCCCTAAACGGCTGAAGCGTCATCCCAAAGGCTTCCTCCCAATCATACTCCCCGCTGTCCTCCGTTCCGAAGAGGATTTGTAACATCTCGAGAACGCCCTTGTGGTGTCCCTTGTTCGTCAACACGTGAAGGTCCAGCGCGGCGAGGTCGAGGATACGAGAACGAAGACCTAGGAACGCGCGTAACGTCGACACGCTCGTCAGCACGCGTGATCCATCGTGATACATCACCTCGATGAATGGTTCCTGCGCAACCTCCGGGACCTTCCAAGGAATCACCGCCAGATGACGCGCGAAGAAATCTTCCCTCGTGCGGAGGTATCGCATCGTCGCCTCCGACGTACGGGGGTGCACGCATAGTTGATGGATGATCCGATAACACCGCTCGCTCAGAGCAGGGAGGATGTTGAACAAGGGTTCCGCCTGTACCGCCATCTTCCGTTGCCTCCCTTTCTCCTTGCCCTTGGCCCTCGTCCTCGGCACGCCTGTATTAACGAGATCGAGAATGACGTGTGCACATGTCCGCCGCGCACCCATCGCTTGAGGATCTTGAATCTGATGCTCGCTCCCAGCACCGCCAAAGAGCAAGAAATGGCCAATGTTCGGATACGATGTCCCAGGTTCTGTGTTACGAATGAGTAAATTGAGAATGGCAAGTCGAATGGCTTGGTCGAGTGGCTCTTGTGTCTCCTTATCTGCAGCGCCTGCGCCAGTAATCTGCTCCGCAGTGGTTTCCGCTTCATCGACGTCATCCAGAGACTCGACGTCCAGCAACTGTCTAAACCCGTTGAGGATGCGTTCAGAGTCGGGGCTCCGCTCGATGAGCGTGACGAGGCTCGTGATGGACGTCGACGTAGATAATTGGGAGATAATCTTGACAGCGAGCAGAACGAGCTCCGGATAAGCAGGGTAGACGACGTATGCCGCAATAGCGGGGATGTACCTCGTCCCATAAGTCAGCGCCTGGTCGAAGCGCGTGTAAAATGATCGTGAATGAACGCTGCCTACGAACGGCGCGCTATCAAACTCGGAAAGGATGGGAACGAGGACGTCGAGGAAGATATCCTGGATCTCGAGCACGCGCTGGATGATCCGGAGTACGCGGATGATCGTGAGTAGGAAATAGGGTTCTTCAGATGAGAGCTCCCGCTCGAAACCTTCGATACCGTCGACGATGTAAGAAAGGACAGTAGCTTGGAGGGGTGAGTTGGTGAGCAGGCGAGTGAGCACCTCAAACCCGGGATGGATGAGTAAGGGAATGACCGTCTCTCTTTTCAGAGTGCCATCCTCGCTGCTCCTGACTAGGTTTTCGATCTCCCAACCAGCTAGAGCCCGCTCGACGAACTTGAGACAAAGATCGTTCATGCGCCACCTCTCTGTGTGTCTTGCGTATTCTCGCCGAGGAAGACCGGCAAACACGTTATCCACCACAAAGCTGACGTACGGGCCAATCCCAGGGAGACGATATGGCTGGCCCAGCGACTCTGGAATCGTATTGAGCGGTTCCGCATCCGCCAACAGACTCCTCGGAGAAAGTCTCTTCGGGGTGTGCAACAAGGTAGCGAGCAGATTGAGGAACGGGATGGTCGCAGGATAGAGCTTGTATACCGCTTCCACTTCATCCAACTCCACCTCTACGCCCTTTACAGGTGGCAACACAGCGCCCGCGCCGACTGACCGTCCAGACACAGATGCGCGTACGTTGATCACCTCGAGCCTCTCCATAAGCGTCCACACGCTCTTGCAAACATCAACGCCATTAACTCCTGCCCCAGGTTCGCAAAACGCGGCTAGTGCGTCGAATATGGCGCCTTTCAGCTCGAGGGGAATACCGAGGGGAACGAGAGACACAAGGGTAGGGATGGCGCGGAACTGAGTGTTGGAGGAGATGGCTAGGCGGACAGCGATGGAACTTGTCACGACAGTGGAGAGGAGGCGGAGGAAAGCTTGAGCGAGGAGGACGTCTTTGGGTCCGATAGCGATG
>JBBPRG010000456.1:0-12222 GCA_038092895.1 Chalciporus pseudorubinellus | reverse complement strand
GACCAGGAAGAGAACAACGATCCTCCATTCCAGGAACCAGTGGGAGATGACCCCATACCTCCGGACCCTGCTGTTGAGGAGCTTGCAGACCAACTCCACCAACTCCACTTGGGCCCAGAACCATTAGCACCAGTTCCAGCTCCTGCTCCTGCTCCTGCACAAATTCCTCCTGTTCCAAATCCTATTGTCGCCATGGACCCTCCCATTCCTGATGCTCCACCTCCTGCTCCACCTCCTGCTCCACCTTCTGTTCCTCCTGTTCAAGTCTGGAACCGCCCTCCTGAGAGACCTCCTGCACAAGTCGTAGTGGGAGTGCGAAGGAGCAATCGGACCTGACAACCTGCAGACTGAAACAAGGATTACCAACGCACCCTTGATGAGGAATCCACCAGCTCAGCAGTCATAGGAATGTGCTGACCATACATTGGAACTTTTTCACACCCATCGGTGATGTGATTTCTTCATTCACAAGTCATTTTTGTAGTAGATATGGGTGTTTTACTTGGAAATCATTAATGCCAGCTCCGAAAATGCGCCGAAAATCAGCGAAAATAGGCTCGGCGGTTGTGGGAATGTGCCGACCATACATCGGAACTTTTTCACACCCATTGGCGATGTGATTTCTTCATTTACAAGTCATTTTGTACTAGATATGGTTGTTTTACTTGGAAATGACTAATGCCAGCTCCGAAAATGCGCCAAGAGTTGGCGCAAATAGGCTTGGCGGTCGCAGGAATGTGCCAACCATACATCGGAACTTTTTCACACCCATCAGCGATGTGATTTCTTCATTCACAAGTCATTTTTGTAGTAGATATGGGTGTTTTACTTGGAAATCATTAATGCCAGCTCCAAAAATGCGCCAAGAGTCAGCGCAAATAGGCTCGGCAGTTGCGGGAATGTGCCGACCATACATCGGAACTTTCTCGCACCCATTGGCAGTGAGAATCCTTCATTTACAAGTCATTTTTGTACTGGAGACAGTTGTTTTACTTGGAAATGACTAATGCTAGCTCCGAAAATGGGCCAAGAGTCGGCGCAAATAGGCTTGGCAGTCATGGGAATGCGCCAACCATAAGTCAGAACTTTTTGCACCCATCGGCGATGTGATTTCTTTATTGACAGGTTATTTTTGGAATAAACATGCATGTTTTACTTGATGAAATCTCACTACTGATCAGTGTGGGAATGTTCCAACACATTATCGGCAACTTCCTATGACTGCCGAGCCTGTTTGTGCTGACTCTTGACGCATTTTCGGCACTGGCATTAATGACAATTTTTCAGAGTCATTTTCATGTAAAACATGCATATTGAGTACAAAAATGACTTGTAAATGAAGGTATCTCACTGCCGATGGGTGCACATTCCCGCGACTGCCGAGCCTATTTGCGCCGACTCTTGGTGCATTTTCGGAGCTGGCATTAATGATTTCCAAGTAAAACACCCATATCTACTACAAAAATGACTTGTGAATGAAGAAATCACATCACTGATGGGTGTGAAAAAGTTCCAATGTATGGTCAGCACATTCCTATGACTGCCGAGCCTATTTGCGCCGACTCTTGGCGCATTTTCGGAGCTAGCATTAATGATTTCCAAGTAAAACACCCATATCTACTACAAAAATGACTTGTGAATGAAGAAATCACATTGCCGATGGGTGCGAAAAGTTCTGATGTATGGTCGGCACATTCCCGCGACTGCCAAGCCTATTTGCGCCAACTCTTGGCACATTTTCGCAGTCAATCTTGGTCATTTAGACTGCTGAGTGCAACTTTTCTCTGATCATGTCTGATGGGCCGACTGGTGAAAACACTGAAAATCCACCCAATAACCCAGTCAATTTACCACCAAGTACCCATGGGCCGACATTGGCTGCCCGGTCGCAATCCTTGCAATATAACAATTGGCTGATCGGTTGCCGAACCAAATCGGAGACGGAATCTTGTGCTCCCCTCCTCCTTTTCTAAATCTACCCCCCTGGTCCTCTATCATGGCAGCAGTCGTCCGTGCTGTCATGTCTTCAGTTTGTGCCAGGCGGCAGTCATAAGAAAAATCGGTGCAAAACATGACAACGGAAGCAATGTCACCACACGAATCTCATCGAGCAGCATGCTCCCTCATGCCCACCATCACCAGACAATCCTATCCAATCAATACTAGACCAATATACTCGTACTCGACCCAAGGCAATTCCCCTGCCTCGGCGTGAAGCTGTGACTGGCCTCCGCAAGATGCCTCCTCGGGCAGCGGCCAAACGAGGAACTCAAGGATTCACTGGTGCTGGCAGTGGATCTGTAGATGCCCGTGCTAGCAGTTCACGCGGATTAAGTCAAGAACGTGCCATCAAAATCGGGAGGCCGATGATGACACCACACGGTCTCACTGCAGTAAGTGTCCCTACTACATTCATTCAAATTATGTGTACACAATTCTAACCTATATGGCTAGGCTGGGCGCCTGAGCATTTGCAAAGTACCCCGGAAGTCTGAGCTTGAAGAATACCGCCAACACGGTCTACTCATTAGTGAAGACGGCAAGCAAGACATTGAGTTTCTCGTTTCGTGGTCAATGAACGATATCGATTCGTGGCTGCGCCGCCTACTCCCAAAGCCATTTGAGTGGCTTGATGCTCGTCTTGGTAAACCAGCTGAAGGGTCCTTCCATTGGGCTCTCTTGAACTCGGAAAGGCAGAAGCATTTTGTCCTTGTGCGCCCCACAATCACCGGCAAGGAACTTGATGAGGTGAAGGGATCTGCGGGATGAAAGTTCACCACATTTTCTGTCGTCATTGGTGCGTTACACCATTTATGGTCCCAGATTAATAAACTAACCTATGCACACCTTAGCTCCTCGTATCAACATCCCACGATCTGTATATACCAACTGGGATCGTGGTATCAGCCAGGCATTGAACAGTGGCGCACCCACGGACGGATCCAGCGCCGACATGGATGCTGAGTCCGAGATTGACCTTTTTGACTCAGACAATGATGCTTCCATGCCCAGCCATGACGACGACTCGGATACCGCTGTTCCTGCGCAGCCACCCAGCAAGGGCAAAGCTCGGGCACGCCTGCAGTCAGTGTTGGAACTAACTGTGGACTCGGACCCGGGTTCAGATTCCGATGATGTGCAGATCATTGGGACCACTTTCAACTTCGCACACCATGACTCTAAGTCTGAGTCTACGACGAGTCAACCTTCCATTACCGCCGCCAGCCATGAAGTGGCTCCAAGTATGGCCCGGGCCATGGCCCACCTTTTCACGCCTAGCACTGCTGTCCTAGATTCCGAAAGCGATGATGAATTTTTTTTCACGAAGCTTATCGCGCGTGAGTCAGAAGCAGGTAAGTTTTCTTCTTACTTCACCGTGAACCTAAAGTCGCTCAATCTGCAATTACTTAGCTGCTAGTGGCTCGAAGCGTCCACGCCGTGTGTCGCTGTCGGAACTCGCCACATCTGAATCTCAGCCCTCCGCAGGAAAGCGGATCGAGTCGGAGAACTATCATACAACTACTAGTAGAGGTGATGATTTTTTCTACTCGGATCCCCCACTTTTCAAGCTCTAACCTTCATGCACACAGGACTTGGAGCGAAGCTGGCCCTAGTGGATCAGGGATGACAACAGGACTGCTCACAACCCGCCGATCCACTGCAGTACGCTCCCCTGAAGGCCCCTCTCGAAACCCATGGAAATAATGTATCAACCTCCTTGCCACGTCTAGATTCAGCCATGTCATCACGATCACCTTACTAATGCCTTTGTCGTTGCACGTCTATCCATTTAGCATCCCCCAATCTCATCATTCCCTAATGACTTCTCACGTACGATACAACTTAAACAAGTACACAGGCTTTCTGTATGAACCCGCCAAAGTAATGCCAGTGGTTGGATGAGTTCAAGTTGCATTTACTCTAGCGTGAACATAAGTTCCAACTCAATTGTGCGCGCGACCCGTTTGTGTGCGCGGAATTATGGTGCACTTTGACCGTCATAGGCATCTTGGCTTCCCCCTCTACCGCTCTCATTTCCAAGGCTGGTGTCGTCACCGATGACCAGGCTCACCGACACGTACGAGAACGCCTACACCGACTTTCACGGGTCCGGGACCCCGTGCATCCATAAGACGGGGCCAGCATGGCCTAAACGCGAAGGTATCGAGGAGCAGAAGCTAGTCCGTGCCGCTCGCCCTATTCACTACCACGGCATCGAGCCTACTTGGGACTTTATCTCTTGGGCCATCGTCGCCGTCCTCGACAAGCTCCAGGTCGACTGGAACGCGGTCAACCCTCTCGCATACGCCAACGCTGGGGAGGCGGCTCTCATCTGTGACTTCGTCATCACCATTGGAGTCAGGCCCGGCTCCCTTGCGTACGATGCTGCTGTGACGGCTGCTAACGCCGTCGACGAGATCCTCCGCGCTGCCGGCTTCCCTGAGATCCAGGTTGCCCTCATTGAGTCCGTGTACCATCGTCACGGAACTGGTCCCAAGCTCATGAACTTCGATCCCCTCCTCGACTCTATCGCCGGCCTTCGCAAGGCGTTCACACACACTCTCGGTCTCTCCATTGCGCCCCTCAAGTCTCCTCACTTCGAGGGGACCGGAGGTCTGTTCTACCGCCTCAGCAGCGAGAAGGAAGACAAGCGCGTTGTGCTCTCCACCTGCGCCCACGTCTCTCGTCCGCCTCCCCTCTTCGAGAACGAGACCTACACTCGCAAGAACGAGAGCCAGGCGAGGGAGGATATCGTTCTCCTCGGTACCGGCGCATTTGACACCGCCGTCCAGGCACTTATGAAGTTCATCGGCGACCAGGCTGTGTCCGTCTCGGGTTGGGAGAAGCAGCGCAACAGACTTGGGGAGCCGGTGCAGGGCGAGCCTGCCACTGTGACCAAGAGACGTAAGGAGTTCACGGACTTGATCGACGCCGCCAAGAACAAGATCGAGGAGGCGGACAAGCTCTACACCGAGGTTACCAAGTATCGCACCACCGCTGCGCAGCGTGTATTCGGCCACGTCCTGCACTGCGAGAAGATTGAGGTCGGCGTCGGCAAGCACAAGTTTACCAACGACTGGAGTTTTATCTTGATGGATGAGGACATGGTTGATTGGGACAAGTTCCTCGGGAACAAGCTTTACGTCGGTTCGTCCTTTTTTACTTTTCTTGCCTTTGCCTTTTCACCTTTGACTGACGTGTTATTCTCACATCCACAGGCGGGAATACGAGGACTGTCGAGTGGGCAGACCTTATGTTCCCTCAGCCTCAGGATCGCCAGAAGCACCAGGAGCCCGAGGACGACCTCGTCCAGATCAAAGGCGTCGTCCCCGAGTCCGAGTTCCATGCTCCTCAGGATCTCGATGTCCACAACGTGAAGACGTTGCTCGCCGTCAAGAATGGCCGCTCGACTGGCACTACCTTTGGTCGCGTCAACGGTTTGAAGTCGATTACTCGCCACTACACCGACTACGGCATCCACCAGGTTTCTGAGGAGTACGTCGTCCTCAGCTACGACACATCCACCCTCAAGTACAACAAGTTCTCCGACCCTGGAGACTCTGGCGCGATTGTCATCGGCAGGGATGGGCGCATCATCGGTATTCTTACGGGCGGTGGAGGTCTGACTGATCAGACGGATATGACATACATCACTCCATACTTCTGGCTCGAGCAGCGCATCAAGGAGAGGTTCTCTGGCTGCTTCCTCTACCCCATCGTCGAGTAAGTGCCCAGCTCGGTCACGGTATTCTGTTGCAATATCACCCAAAGTCGGTTCTGTGCTTCCTGAATGTTGCGTACTCGTCTGAATGTCCTCGTCTCGTCTGTAACTCGTAGTTCGTGCAGCTTCTTGCACTCGATGTGCTCGGGCCTTTCGCTGATCATATAAACCCGAAAACCCATGCATGTTTTTAGTTCTGGACTGCGAAATGAATATTACCCCTTGTTGACATGACGGGACGGTCGATAAGTAAGCTGAACGTTCAATGACACCCAGCCAACTTGGCACTCCACCGTCGTAAAATGTGTTTCATGACCTTACCACTCGCAGTCTTTGGGAGTTCCTCAGCGTCTTTGCCCTCCCCAATGAACCACACCCACACAGGTGCGTTCTGAAACGGAGGCATCAGTCTAAGAAAATATTGCGAGCGACCATACGCCTACCTGAGGGTTCATGTTGTCATAAACAAACTGACGGACATCTTCCTTGGTCATGGTCGTGCCTGCTTCCAAAAGAACCCATGCACCGACGACCTCACCGTACTTGGCATCTGGAACTGCTACCGCCGCCGCTTCTCTTATAGAAGGGTGTGCTGTCATGACGTTCTCGATCTGAACGGGGAACAGATTCTAGAAAACGCCGATCATTGGGTTACGGAGCACCTCACAGGAGTGATTGAATAAACTCACCTCCCCTCCACGGATGATCATGTCCTGGTACCATGCACGAGTGTTATTCATCTCATACCACAAGTCGAGTCTGATACTGACCTTGATTCTACCTACGACTGTAATAAATTCACAATCAGCATCAAATATAGAACTCGAAGCAGATCATACACGTACTCCTTAGATAACCTTCTTCGTCCATAATTCCCTCATCGCCAGTATGCATCCACACCGTCGACGGATCCTCAGAGTCCTGAAGCATAACTTTCTTGGTCTGCTCTTCATCTTCCCAATACCTACCGAACTCAGCGCTTGCCAGAGTGCGAGAGATACGTGTCAACACACCCTTTCTGGAGCAAATACCCCGTGACGCACAGTTCACCAGGCGTCCCAACAGGAACGATCTTACCCTCTGGATTTATGATCTTTGCTCTCACATGAGGCTGCACTTTCCCCACCGTTTCCACACGCTTGATAATTGGATCCGCAGGTGTGGTTTGGAAAGAAACAGGACTGCGGATCCAGGTGAGTGGGTCTCAAAGTGCTGGCCAGATCGTTTTCACCTAGTCTCAGCTACCCATCGTTGTCAGCAGAGTGCTGCACGAGAATAGAATGTCACAACGTACTCATTCCGTACGCAACAGTGAGGTCCACCAAATTAAGCTTGTCAATAAGCTGGCGCATCAAATCGATGGGTATCGGTGATCCAGCAGCGATACCAGTCCTGTCTCAACGGCACCACGGCTCAGTTTGCGGTTTCTCCCCCCTGTAGGCCTCCTGAAATAACTCACCGCAGTCGACTCAGGTTAGGCTTTTCCCCTTCTTCCTGTCGCCGTTGTACCTCAGACAGTACTCCAAGGAAGTGCGTAGGTACACCATGCAATGCGGTACATCGCTCTTGTTCGACGGCATCCACGATAGCCTTTGGGTCATATATCTCGGAGGGGTAAACAATACAAGCTCCGTGCGACCATGCGGCCAAATTTCCTAATATGAGACGTAGAGGATGCAGCAGTGTGAGTTGCATGGGGACGATAGCACATTAAGAATACTTATCAAAACAGTGGAATAGTGGTGGAACGTTGCCTGTACCAGTTTCACGTCAGAGGACATTGCGTTATGCATACAAGGGATTTCACTTACAGAGAACATCTTCAGGAGTGAGACGCATACATCGACCATTTCCGAGTCCATTATTCAAGATATTGAGATGAGTCAACTAGACACCGAACTCGTCATCCCAAGTTCACCTCTCCGAAGATAAATCACATACCGAAGCGGCCTTCGGAGAACCCGTTGTCCCACTGCGTAGAACCACGTCAGACTAATGCACGCAACTCACGATGGTAATCCCCCGACGTACCTCGTAAACTGCAAATTAACAACATCATCCGAATCCTGCCCCTCGACACGTTCCTTCACCTCTCTCTCCTGCACACCATCCTCTCTCCATACAAGCATCTCCCGCCAATCAATCACGCACTTGGTATCCATAATCTCCTTCGCATACGCCTCCGGATCACCCATATTATCCACAACAACCAGATTGCGAAGCCCAGCAAGTTTCTCACACTGTATGTTCCCTGCGTTCGAATAGCGCAAGTCAGGGAAGGCGTCGGATAACATGCGGATGTAGCGTGAAGAGCGAATGCGAGGGACGGCGAAGAGGTGGGATACGCCCGCGACGTTCAGAGTGTTCACCTAGTGCGTCGGCGTCGGCGTCAGCTGTAGCACGTACAGATTGTACCAACGAGACTCACGAGTTCGTTGACGCGATACGCAGGGTTAAGCGTCACGAGGATAGCACCCACCTTTGCGCACGCCCACTGCAACAACGCATACGAGCTGCCATAATATAAATCATATCATCAGCCTCAGCCTCGGCCCAAACCTCTCGAATGGTCCCCTCCACTCCACAAACCAAACACCATGTGACAGACAAACCACTCACCTATTATTCCCCATCACCACAGCAACCCGATCCCCCTTCTTCACACCCAACCCAACTAATCCCCTCGCAACAGCTCCCACGTGTCTCTCAAACTCTCCAAAATCCCAAGCCAAATGCCTCTCGACACCCATATTCGGTGACGGAGGACCACCATGCGCCCTTGGTCGTTCTTGTCGACATACCAACGCAGGTCTTGATGCATGTTGACGCAGGATCTCGTCGCGGAAGTAGATTGAGAGCGTGCGTCGCTCGAGAGGTGGGTCGTTCACCCCTTCGACGTAGGAGAGTGAGAGCGAACGGCGTTGGAGGATTGATGGTGGGGGCTTGAGAGTGGTGAGACGACTGCCAAGATTAGAGGCGCTCTGTCCTACAATTCGTAGCGCCATGGTCCTCGAGAGATGAGAGCGACCACAAGACGCAGATGGGACTCCAGCTAACCAAATTTAATTTGTGTCAATGACACATGATCAGAAGGAGGTACTGGTTATAGCCCAGTGAATCAAACGCACTAAGAGAACGGGAACCACTTGCCGCATGAATGGAACTCCTGAGGTTTCTGTCAAAAGCGACTCGGGTGAACCAGTGCGACTCCTAATTCCGTGAACGAGAGATCTATTGCCCGAAAAAATGGTATTGTGCTTTTAAGTACAGTAGTATGAACAAAAGTATTGACGGGTCAATTAATATCCAGGTTTGAATCTGCTGCTGGAGGTGATATCGATCCTCGCGAGGAGGACTAGTGTAATATGTATACAGCCCTCGCATCCACTCTCCAGGAACGCATCCTCGATGCACAAAAAGGTAGTAGATAATTTAGATGTGGAACAGATATGATAGCAAATATACCGCTATTACCGCTATGGCTTGGACTCCGTGTAAGGTGGTAGGGAACATGTCGATGAGGAAGGCGAGAGCCCTTGTTGAGGAAGGGCAAGGGTCTTTACAGGCGGTTGTTCCCATGCGAGCTCGCGAGGGGCAAGACCAGGCGTGACAGGACGTGATGAGTTGGGAGTATTTGCTTGAGACCGGTTATGGACAAGGTGTGCACGAACGAGATGGCCAGCTGCGAGCGCGCTGAGAAGTGACAGCTCGCCAGCCATGACAGATGCGGCGATGACGCGGGCAAGGCGTTGGGCGTTGACGCCAGGTGTCGTTGGGTGTGCACCCTTGAGACCAAGCATCTCTAACACCGCACCTTGGGGAGCGAGCACAGTACCTCCTCCAACAGTTCCAACTTCAATGGAAGGCATCGACACGGTCATCAGAAGATCTTCTCCGTCGTTGATTCTGTCACAAAATATGAGCGTTGCTTCAGAGAGACATGGTGACGAAAGTCACGTACGGTTCCATCAGAGTCATACAATTCGAACTCTCAACATTCTGCGCGGGATCCTGACCAGTGGCAATGAAAATGGCCGTAAGAATATTTGCCGCGTGAGCATTGAAACCACCGATTGAACCAGCCATAGCACTGCCCACGAGGTTCTTCTTCATGTTCAGGTTGCACAGAGCCTCGACCGTCGTCTTCAACACGCTCTTGACAACCTTGCCAGGGATGATAGCCTCGGCAACGACGCTCTTTCCACGTCCTTCAATCCAGTTAATGGCAGCAGGCTTCTTGTCTGTGCAATAATTGCCAGAGAGCGCGAGGGTAACCATCTCGGGAAAGTGCTGCTGCATCACTTCGAGTGCCTTCTCAGTACCCTTGGAGATCATGTTCATGCCCATTGCATCACCGGTTCTCGTTGCGAAACGGACGAAGAGTGTCCGACCGGCGAGAGCAGACTTCAGTCTCTGGAGTTTCGCGAACCTTGATGTTGACTCGAAGGCTTCCCGTATGATCCCATACCCTTCGTCAGAGTCTACCCAGGCTTTCGCCTGAGCAGCCATTACGATGGAAGGGAAATCAATGGCGGGTCCACGTGTCATGGCATCGTTGGTGAGGACGGTGGTGACACCCCCACCTGCGTTGAGAGCCTTGCAACCACGGGATGTTGACGCGACGAGAGTACCTTCGGCAGTAGCCATTGGGATGTGAACTTGTTCGCCATCGATATTAAGAGGTCCGGCGATGCCAAGGGGTATGGGGATATATCCAACGACGTTCTCGCAGCATGCACCAAACACACGGGAGTAGTCATAGTTGGTCATAGGCACGTCCGAGTATTCCAAGGTACGGGTGGAGGTTGCGCGAGCTAAGTAAATCAGTAGAAGTTAAAGACCACGCATAAGAATCACGCACAGATCAAGGACCTTCGAATGGCTACAGCCCGCTCATAATCGCCAAGAACCTTTTCCAATGCGTATGCAGCAATCTTGCCGTTCTGTGCCAGGAGAATAACTTCTTCGTCATTAAGTGTGGCTAGCGATGCCTGTACGGGACGAGGACCATTCTCGAAGACATCGATACACTCCTCAAGAGAGCGCACCGCAAGGTTTCCGTTGAGATGGGGTTCGTTGGCAATAATCGCAGCAGATTGAGCTCGGAGCTTCATGTCCAAGAGGAAAGCAGGAACGCCGTTCTCCTTGTTCGCAGGAATAGGAACGGGGGCAACAATGAGAGGTTTAAGCTCGACAAGAGGAGATGGGATAGAGTCAGGGGTGTTGGTAGCCTCGGAGTCACCAGGTTTGGACTTGGGTGGGCCAACTGCAAAGGCTGATTTACGATGGACGGCAGTGGTCTTCGCCATGGGGTTTTCGATCCTTTCATCTACATCTCTATCCCTCTTTCTACCACCCACTGACATAAACCTGACGTTTGGCGGCTGCATGCTTCTGATGGCACCTTCGGCGATGCCTTTGAGGAGGTAACCGTTCAGGGCGACGCTGGCTGCAAGGATCAATACGATCCATTTAGACATGACAGGGTCCCCGACGAGATTCGTCCACCCGGACATGAAATTCTCGAGCATTTCGGTGGATCTGAAGAGTGCGCGAGGGCGGTCGAAAGTGGAAGGAGCGACGCGGATGTGCAAAGGGGGAGCGATCTTGACAAGAAGGTCGGATGAGGACGCGTTGATGTCGGAGGTGTGGGATGAAGAGATGCTGTCGAGAACGCTTGCAATGGCAGGAGAGGTTATGTCGACTTGGCGGGATTCAGCACGATAGTCACCAAATGCTTGCAGAGAGTACTTCGTTTCGTAACGGGCGGTCGTGGCTGGCGTCAGTGTAGTCGTGAAGTTCAAGATGTGCAAGGTGAGAAATGATACAAGCTATATCGAACAATAAGAAAGGGCGACACCAATCAGGAGGGAGATCATACCAAAAGGAGCTTCAGCCTGGCAACCGGATCCTGTTCTTTCGTGTCGGTTGGGGGGCTGTTCTTGTCCCTGAGCATGGAACCCTTGGTACCAAGCAAGGTGTCAGAAAGCTTGTGGCGAACACTGCGATCTTCCATGGGCGATGAACGAGCCAGGGCGCTGATGGTGCCCTCAGCCGTAAGATTGTTGGTACTCCGGGATCTTGTCAATTCGCGAGCGGTCGAAATCCTTCGTACCTGTCTCATATGTCAGTATTTGTAACCCTAACCCAGAGATGGGAATGTGGTAAATAAATAAAAACAACTCACCTCGACCATAATCGTCAAGATTGCAGAGTAGAACGTGCCAAACACGAAGCAATCGAGCACTAATGACAGCGCGGCCAGAGCACAGAACTCTTTCAGACCACTGACTTTACTTCTAGCGCCCAACACCAGAGCAGCGATCTCCAGTGCATAATCACGGAGGATCTTATTGCCACTCCCTTCCATCGCCTCGTAAACGACCTCACCCGCCGGTTTCATTTGATTTCTCCAGCGCCCCTCCTTGACAGGAGTGCTAAGATGAGGATGATTGAAGACAGCTCGGGCGAGGCGGAGTGGCTTATCAAACCCCACCGTA
>JBBPRG010000455.1:0-12225 GCA_038092895.1 Chalciporus pseudorubinellus | reverse complement strand
TGGATCGTTGACTCGTGGGTATCCTTCGCTATAACGCGCCCAGAAATTTAATGGTTCCGATAAAATGACCCTGATGACTATAGGATTTGACACGGCGATTCAGCCAGACCAATCCGAGTTGTGTGTCGCTTGTTACCACTCGGAGCCATTATCGGCTAAAATCTAGAGAAGAAACAAAAACCCGTGCAATACCGTAATGTTAACATAAGGAAAGACCCCAAAAACCACCAAGCAAAAATAAACAAAAGAAATAAAAATTCATTAACTCCGCACCATATATAAAGTCGCCCTCGAAAAAAAATCCCCATCGTTCTTTTCAACAGCCACTCATCGTCGTGCATCAGTGCCCCTTGTCAGTGCCCCTTGTCACCAGCGCCATCTTTCTTGGCCTTCTCGTTGCCCGCATTACCTTCCTTGTAAGCCTCTTTGATGTGCGCGCGCAATGCGCTTCGCATGAAATTCATCTGACAGTGGTCGCACTTCTCGAACAGATCATCTACAGTCTCTTGACTGATCCCGAACCCCATTCTCACTGCGGTCAAGGCCTCTACTTCGTGCTCACTGAATTGCTGTCGTGCTCGCTCGATTGTCCTTGAGCTCGCAGCAACACGAGACGGAGTTCTTGGATTTGATGGTGAGCCTCTGGTCAAAACTCCATGGCGCGATGACCGACAGGGCGTAGATTGTATTGATGCGCTGCGGGTAGTGGGTGATAAGCCTTTCGTGTATTTAGTATCATGGCTCAAATTATAACCTTATTCACTTACTTTGACGATGGCAATTATATGGGTGATATGAGGATGCACGGCGGTGGTATGGCGAGTTGAAAACAAGCGGCTGTAACAGGCCACTTCGAAGTTGCTGAATGCCCGGGTACATTGAGACATGTATACTAAAGTATCCATCGAAGTATGGCGCTGTGCGTCGGAGCAAAGTTGTGTCTCGAGTAACTATGTTGCGCCACCGGGAAAGCAGCATCCTCATATCTGGATTGCCAACTAACGAGACATCAGCAAGGAAGGGATATTTAAACAGGATACTTACAGGGTAAAGTTGGAATGTGTTCATAGGGAGATTCCAACATGGTCATGAGGTGGATCTTCGTCAAGTCAACTGACAGCAAGCTAAGTACACAATCTGGACAATGAAGGAAAACTTACGAAAAAATCCGCATCGGCTATCAACATGATGGCACCGCACCACCATATGTTTCGAAAGAAATTCAGCTACAAATCGAGCAGGCGTTGGCTCGCCAGACACGAGTGCACAAAAGCACTCAATGACGAGTCCGCGCCGCTCCATCCAGCTGAAGACACCGCTGGGTACGATGCGAACACCGAGCGGGCCAATTGGGCTGTGCTACTGTTCAGCGTCGTGTATTGAATAGTTGGGACGACTTACTATGCAACCGTGATAAGACGGCCGAGGTCGCGGGTGTAGATAACGATGTCAGTGGCCATGCGTTGCGCTACAACGCATGAATGGAAGACCGCGTCGACAGGTGGGATGTCGGGGATAACGGCGTCGATAGGGAGGGCAGGTAAGGGTGACAGCGCACGAGCAGCAGGCATGGTAAAGAAAATTGGTGAGAGCTAATGACGAGGTTCGAGATGGGGACTCACTGTATTCGTGACCTTATATACCTGATTCATGCTCCATCCGACGAAATCTTGAAGTCAAGTCGCCGTTATCAGATGATGTCGGCCCGCAGCATGCAAACGTCAGCGTCGTCAAGAAGCGCGCCCGATCGAATAATCAAAACGAGCAACACTTACTGGATTCACAACTTAGCGACGAGCGCTATTCCTCGAAAGGTATGTTTTCTGGGCATTATCCTGTGATATTTTGTGATATTTCTTGGCAGATAGATGAGAGACGAGGCTGACGTACCAGCCACCATTCAACAGGACCTTTTTTCGATATGAGCATCCCCTCATCCTTCCAAAAACGACCACGGCGATATCTTGGAATATTTCGGCGGCGACTTCAAGTTCCGGTGAGCGCACGATATCGTACGAGATGTGGCGGGAATCGTTGGGCAAGAGGGTGGTGTCGAAGCTGGATTTGGTTGGATTTGTGACGAGCAGCAGGGGTCGTCGTGGTGGATGGTGGTGGTGAGGAACAGGAAGCGTGGCAATTCTTCGTTGGCTGTGCGGCGGAGCTTGTGCCACAACGCCTAAACACTACCAAAAAAGGAATGCTTGGGCGTCGACCTGAACCATAACCATCAAGAGCGACCCCCCCATCTCAACACTCAACGCTCTGGAATGAAGATACATATATAAATGGTGAGTGCATCGTCGGTCTCCCCATTAGATGGGAACTCACTCATATTCAACTTCTGCAGCTCTCCATACTGCCCAGGTAGCTGCTAACATGCTGCCTGGGCCTTTTCCCTCGTCGTTCACGCCATCTACCACATCCGCGCCCTCTACCTCGTCGCTCGCACCCTCTACCTCGTCGCTCGCACCCTCTACCTCGTCGCTCGCACCCTCTACCTCGTCGTTCACGCCATCTACCTCATCGTTCACGCCACCTACCACATCCGCGCCATCTACCTCGTCGCTCACACCCTCTACCTCTTCTTTCGCGCCCTCTGCCTCATCGTTCGCGCCCTCTACATCGTTCTGCGCGCCCTCTACATCATCGTTCAGCTTCTCTCCCCCACCGTTTGCACCAACTTCCTCATCGTTTGCACCTGCTCCCTCACCATCGGACTCCACTCCTGCAGCATTTGCACCACCTCCCTCGCTATTTGGACTTGCTCCCTTGGCACGCGGACCCTCTCCCTTGTCGTCTGGACCCTCTCCATCTCCATCTCCATTTCGTACAGCTTCACCCGCCCCCGCTGTTATCGCGTCACAGTATGAGCCCCTGCTGTCACGCTCATTCACAGAGACTGAGATCTGTCAGGGTCTGAACAAGGTCACCCGGGAGACCATTGCTCATCGCATTATCGAGCATCCGCTCGATGCGATCGTTGAGTACCCAGAGACCGGTGACTCTCCTCGAATCGCCATTGCGCACATCTTTCACATCAACCCTGATGACTTCCATCATCCCCGATTTAACTTCCAGTATTCGCTGGGAGATGGGCATGGCGGACGGGATGAAGTTGAGTGCAAGATGCTGCGGGATGCATCAGGCAGGCCTGTTAAGTGTGCGAAGCTTCACACAACGTGTAAGTCTTTTTTACTTTCGTTATCCCTCTCCGCTTAGGCTAACATCCATTTTAACAGGTAGAGGACTACAATACTGCTCATTTCGACCGTTTGCACCTATGATGCACTCGTTCACGAGTCGTCAGGTGCTCGCGCGTGAAGCTGCTGTGTCGCACGTTGCTGCCCACACGCCGCTCGACAATGCACATGTGGAGGTCTTCAACAAGACCCTTGGGTTCTTTTGCGCCCTCGTCGAGAAGGGGTGCGCGTTTTCATCTATGGATGATTTCCCTGATTCGGGTGATATGATCGAACAAGAGAACATTGTCCCAGACCCTGAGGATAACGAAGATAACTCGCAGGCAAACCGCCGTAAGCATAAGATTCGGAAGTGCCATGGTCACCTCGAGTTGAGGTATGATACATACAACCAGCCGTATATACAGTAAGTTTTTTCTCTTTGTTTTGTCCATCGTGCTCACAATGTATATCCAGATGTTCCAAGCGCCGCTCGTCTGGGTCTGAGCATGCCCACCTATTGCTACGCAATCTGCAAGAGTTTGACATACCATACCTTCGTGCGCTGCTCGAAGATGACAGCGCGTGGTATTTATATGTTGAGAGTCATGCGAAATCGCTCGGAGTTGGCCCTCTTGCTCCCTGTTCATTTGCGGCATCTCCGAATGAGCAGAAGGGCAACTGTCGTAAGTATTATTCTTGTAATGGTAGTATACTTACATTACAAGCTCTAATTTCTTTTATAGCAAATTGGCATCGAGCCGGAGACAACAAACTTTGTCAAGGTTCCCTTGTCAAATCGAAAGATGCGAAAAAGTGCACAACGACGTATGATATCTATGTTCCCTATGACCTTCGCAGCTGCCCTCGAGTGCTCATCCTGTCCACCAACCCCCATAACCATCCCCCTCCACTTCCGATCAAGACACCCCCGCAAATCACTGACTGCCTCGAGTCGCTCTTACTGCGCCTTGAGTGGAAGCTTGCTGATGCATCACCCCGAAGACTAGTGCTCGACTCCGGATTCATGCACAGCCTTCGACAGGCTCTTGGCTGGACAAACAATGATCGTGATCCATCTCCTCACGATCTCCACCCGTCACTCGGCAACCTTGACCACCTTCGCCGTGTCATCAATGTTCTACGAAGCTCCAACTTCCCACATGGGACCGGATTTCAAGGTATATTTTTATTATTGATATTTTATTTTCTGCGGTTCTTACTTCTTACCAGGTGCGAAGTTGCTCGCGGGCGAACAGCAATCCCTCCCGCTCGAACACCGCTACCTGCGGTGTGTCGAAGAGCATGATATTCCCAGCGAAGACAAATTCCGGCTCATCGTCTGCATGACAGCCCGAATGTCACTCTTCCTGCTTCAGGCGAGGAGGATTTCAATTGATACTTCATTCAAACGAGTCCGTGGATGGCAAGAGTTTGAGATAGAGGGCTGGGATAACACACACAGGAGATGTAGGTTTTATTCATATCCAACAATTGAACATTTTATAATGTTGCTACAGCTGTCGTCTTAGCGCGCGCGTTCACAACATCGCAATCAGCAGAGGCACATGTCATCCTCTTCCGACGGATTTTTGAAATTGCACGACAGGATACTGGCATTGCAGTACGCTTTTTCCATATCCATGGTGTCGGCATCGAGTCAGTTGTTGCAGACGGACACCGGGGGCAAGCATTGGGTAGGCCCTCCTTCAGCATCTACTCGAGAGTCGAGACTTAGGATTTTCACAGGACTTGGCAGGTTCTGTGTTGAACTTTGCAGAGACAACTCATGGCCTTGTAGATATGAATCTCATCGTCGCATGCGAGAGCTTGATCCATATGATCATCTCCGGCGATTCTTTCGTGTTTGCATAACTCACTTCAAGCGCAATATCCAACCTCTTAGACATCAGCTTCGACAAGAGGTCATCGAGGCCATGTACAGCATTTCATCAGCAGATCCACACATTGACTTTACAAGAACACTAGCTGTCATTCGTAGTGGTGGTCCAAAGGCAGTAGGTATGTGATACAAAGTTTCAACTAAAAAGCATACTCATCACCTTGCAGCCTGGTTGAAGGACAAGGAAACCGCAAAGTTCATGATCCCAGCCCTCTACCAACCTCGCAGCCTTATACCACCATACATCTGGAAAGCATCACCTTCAACAACGAATGGTAATGAGCAAGCGCATCGCAACATAAACCGAGATGGAATCGGACTCACCCTCCTTGCTGGTATCATGCGAGGACAACAGCACGACATGCGAACAATGTCTGGAATTGATCTTCATGTCAGCCATGGAATCAGTCCTAGAGATACAGTGTCTACACACACCTTTCGTGCCGCACGCGCGGTAAGCCGATCAGGTAAGACAGCAAGACTTGCATGACAAACAAAAGCTGATATGGATCTAGTTCGTGTTCAACAGCATCAGCATGACACCCGAACACGGAATCGTAAACCAACACCAATACCAGAACAACGAACCAACTATGAGCATTCCCAACAGGGCATTCAACAGATAGATAATACCTTTGAGAGTAGTATTATGACCCCTCCACTCCCCCAACATGATCCACGACACGTCGAGTACAAGACAGTAGCATCGACGACGAACGCTGAGCACCACGACATAAGAATCACGACATACAGCACACTATCTGGTGCACTGGATATCAACATCCATGGTAAACCCGAAGGCATAGTTAGCTTAGAAGGAGTTCACCAAGCGCGACCACTCACGACATACGATCCGAAACTTCACTATAGCAGATACAGCGCATTATCTGGGGCGCTGGGATCATAGAGGCACGAGGGAAGAGGATGGCGGACAAGTCCCAACGAGGGCTGTTAGTGGTGATGACAGCAACGACAACAACTGGTGGTGGTGGTGACGACGACGACGATGATGAGTGGCAATGCTGACGATGACGACGACGACGATGACTGGTGGTGGTGACGACAACGACGACGCTGGTGGTGGTGGCGGTGACGACAACGACGATAATGGATACCACGGCGGCAAGGGGAAGGCATAAGCCAAACCCTCACCGCCGAGGACCATGCGGGGATGGTGGTGGTTGAGGAAGAAGAGCGTTGCGGTATTATAAAGCAGAAAATAATGTTTGGAACCAAACAAGGAAAAATAATGCCGCGTACTCACCGCGGGTGTCTGAGGTCCCTCGGAAACAATTAAGGAGACCATGCTGGTACCTTGAAGCAGTTAGCCGATAAAAGCGCCGAGTGATAACAAGCGACACAACACTGGACCAATCCATCAAAGATATAAATTTCATCACTGAGATGCTTAGCACGGCATCTGGAAAAGACGAGGAAGGAAACGCGATTCTCACCACCCAGGATCTGTCGAAAATATCTGGGAAACGTCGCGCTGAAACTCGGGCGACGAACCCAGAGTTTACGCTCGATTTCACACACAAGATATTCGGCAGTACGAAGTACGCCCACGGACTTCTAAGCGTTTTCTTACGTTAATATATTTTTTTCAGTACGTCTACGCTCTGGGTTGCCTTCGGTGGACGCGTAGCAGATCTCAAGGCTTTCCTCCTGGAAGAACGTCTTCCAGAAGGGTGGCAGCCGCACATCCGCTCAGCTTACGGATTGACAATCGCCGCGTGAGTTATAGGTGCCCTGTTATGGTTCCGAGTTTATTCGGCTCCCGGAATCTACGACAAACAAATCCGTGCATATGTATGTAAGTGGGACTCCAGATACTGCCAGGTGGAAAAACACTTTAAACTTTGCTAACGACATCACTGGGGGTATATAGTCCTGGACTACATAGCAGGGCAGAGAGGGATGTGTTGCCTCAAAGCGCTCGCCATGAATATCATCCCGCAACTAGCACACTTCTCTAAAAGTCCGATCTCCTCATACGGTATAATCCCCTGTCCCATGGCAAGCCTATGCAAAATATCCCGCTCGATTGCTGATAGCTTTGTAAAGTCAATGCGGCGCCGCGGCTGTGCCGGGACCGCTCGTCGTCCAGTGTGCTGCTGTGAGCGTTCTGGCATGGCACGCGAGTCATGCAGCCTGAGGGAAACTGCTGTCTCCGACTTCATAACAGAGGCTGTTGTATGTTATTAGTGCCATGTAGCTATGAATAACATATGGACATTACTGCTGGATCGCCGTTCCAAGTGACTCGGATGGTTGCGAATTGGTCCAACATCGCTGGATAGTTGCCTGAACGCGTTTCGGGCACGGACGTAAAGTAGCGGTTTCGCGTGAGGGCCGAAGTCAGAGAAAGTGGGGAACGGGGCGTCTACAGCAGTCACAGAGGGTGCAGACGTGCAGCAGGAAGCGGAGGTGGTGCTAGTCATTGCAGAGGGAATAGAGCGATTGCTGGTGGGGTTCGGGCGGAATGGTGTGAACAACGAGAGACAAAGTCTTTATAGAAAGACTCAACTTTGATTTCCCAGACTATGGATCCCTTCTCGACTGACGAAAGCCGGAATGGATGAAGGACTCACTGGGCCACATCACATAGCTTCACCGGGCGATTGGTGACCTCCGTCAACGAAAAAATTTGTGTGGGTGAGACTGCATTGAATGTATTGGAGCCAAACGTACGATCGAGAGATGGCGAGGCGGGACTGGGTCCATCGGCCTTGAGCGAGCCAATGGTGGGCTCTTATGTTTTTCTCGGCGAAGAAACAACGGAATTGCTAGGATAAAAAAGACATATCAGAGAGTCTAGTCCAGCTCGAATTTTCAAACTTACCTCACGATAAGAGAGTCCCAACCCAGACCATGGTCGCCGTGATAACGGATGTGCATGATAACGAAAAAAATTGTTCCAGAGCGCGAAAGAGCGCGAAAAGCGTGAATTTGATTGGTTCAGTGAATCGTACGATGTCGGGAGAGAGAGATGAAATGAGATCCACGGAGAGATCAAGAATATGTTCAGGGAGCTGTGAGTCAAGACATTTGAAGCGGTGAGCCTGAGTGGTTGAAGTCCAAGAGTGAAGATGTGTAATCACAGACGGAACTACCAAATTTAGTTACAACGCAAGCGTAGAGTCAGCGTATGACTCTAGAGTTGGCCGTTCACTTGAACGAAACGCTGGTGGTAATCCACACATAAAACTGCCATCAAGATGACGCCCGTCGCACCAACCGCAGTCCCCCGCCATTCCTCATGTCAGACACAGAGCAGATAGCTGCGCTGCTCGAGATTCAACAACTGATTCTTCGTACCGGCTTATCTGCTGATCAACTCAGTGCTCTCTCCCCCATTGCCTCTTCTGAGTCATCACCCTCTCCCGATATTGTACCTCTTCCATCCCCAGGACCACTTCCCAGTGCCAGTGTTAACTCCCAACACCCTGCAGTCGTCGCGTCAAGATATGTTCCACCACTCGCTCACCATTTCACCTCCTCCGAAATCCAGCAGGGACGTAACCGTGTCAATCGCAAGACCTCAGCGCATGCGATCGTCGAGCATCCAAAGGGTGCTATCATTGAATATCCCCAGACTGGAGAGTTCGAAAAGCAGATTGTCGCTCACATATTTCCCGTCGACCCTCTCTCGTTCTGTCACCCGAAACTCTCATTTCAGTACTCCCTTGGAGATGGACATGGTGGGCTTGAATCCGTCAAGTGCTATATGCTCCGTGACTCGAACAACCAACCCGTCCAATGTGAGGTCTTGAAGATCTCATGTAAGTATTACTTTCCGTACTCCAGTTTCAAGCTTCTTCAAGTCTCACTGATCAATGTCACATTTATTTCATAGGTAAAGGTCTTAAGATATGTGCTGCGACGAGGCACGATGGTCGTCACCAGCATCATTTTACAGATCGTAACACGGTGACCACGTCACACGTGATGCTTTCAGCGAGCGAACAGACTCCTGAACGCGAGGTCTTTTTGAAGACACTTGGGTTTTTCTCTGCACTACAAGAGCACGGCTGTCCATACAGTGAGGCTGGTCATGGTGGCGTACACGGTGATGATGATTCCAGTGGCGATATGGAGAGCCATGCTCTGTCTGCAGATCAATTTGTTGACGGTGTTGATCTTGTCAACGAGTTGGGCGCATCACAACTGAGCCGGCGTTCCAAGGCAAAACGCTGCCACGGACAACTGAAATATGGAATAGATGAATACAATCAATCCTTTATACGGTAGGTCATGGTTCTTCATTACTTCGAAACAAGATTGATCTAATTACATGAAATGAAGTTGCTCGTTACGCTCGCACGATCGTCCTCAACATCTCCTACTCTACAGTCTGCAGGAATACGACACCGAGTACCTTCGAGCGCTACTAGAAGATAACTGGGAAATCATCAACAAGCACGAGCACAACGCGAAATCGAAGGGATATGGTCCCCTGATGCCTTGCGACTATGTCGCTAGCCCATCCACCCAAACCCAGCTGTGTCGTAAGTTGATCCTTTGTTCTCGTTGATGTTCTCAATCTAATTCTCCACAGCTCACTGGCATCGTCTCGCTGATAACAAATTGAAGCGAGGAACACTTCGCAAGTGGACACATGGCTGTAAAGCCAAATATCATATTTATGTCCCACACGATCTTCACGCCTGTCCACAAGTGCTCATTCTCTGCGAAAATCCACATTCGCACCCTCCGCCGGCCCCTGTAAAGACTCCGCGACCACTTAAAAACCTCTTTGATGAGCTTCTGTTACTCATGAAGTGGAAACTTGCGGATGCCACCCCACGTCGGATTTTTCTTGATACAGCTTTCGTTGAAGGTTTACAACGGGCGCTCGGATGGGATCGTATCATGATGGGTCGTGAAGCAACACTCATTGACCTCCATCCTTCATTCGCAAATCTTGACCGTGTCCGCCGCCGCATCATGAAGCTTCGAAAACAACAGTATCCATGTGGGACTGGATTCGAAGGTCAGTAGAGTCTCATCTTATTGAAGTAATATTACTGATATTTGGTGTAGGTGCCCAGCTTCTAGTTGAAGAACAAACACGGCTGCCACTCGACCAACGCTATGTGCGTTGTGCAGAGGTTCATAAAATTGGCCAGAAATCCTATCTTAAGCTAATTGTCTGCATGACAACACGAATGTCGTCGCACCTTCTTGCGGCAAAACGGTTGTCGATCGATACATCATTTAAGCGAGCACAAGGGTGGCAAGAGTTCGAAATTGAGTCATGGGACATCAATCATCAACGTTGTAAGTGTTTTTTGTGTAACCTTCATTGTTTCGTCTGCTCATCTCCAACTTATGTAAGCTGTTGTCTGTGCACGCGCATTCATCAACTCACAGACTGCCAATGCTCACCTTATTTTTTTCCGGCGAATTTTTGAGATTGCCATGGGCGACACAGGAATACCAGTAACATTCCGGCATATTCATGGCTCAGGTATCGAGTCTGTAGTTGCGGATAGTCACAAAGGACAGGCTCTAGGTAGGCATGGTATTTTCTTTTCGTATAGTCAAAAGCTGATATATTTTTGTACAGGTCTGGGGATGTTTTGTGTTGAGGTTTCCCGCAACATTACTCGATGTTGTATCTATGAGCCTCACTATCGCATCTCACAACTCTCCCCTTATGACCACTTACGCCGATTCTATCGGCTCTGTGTTGCTCATTTTCAGCGAAATCTTCACGCACTCAAACCTATTGTACCTAGTGGTGTATATAAGGCAATGCGGAGTTTGGCGTCATCGGAACCACATCCAGATATTGAAGCAACATTGTCTTTTATTCGTAACAGTCATCCAAAGGCGGAAGGTGAGTTCTTCTTGATGCCGCGATTCTGCTCACTAATGAATATGAAGCATGGCTTAAGGATAAGGTTGATACCTCACCATTCGCACTTCCAGGACTTTATCAGCCTGCATCACTAATTCCACTCAATATATGGAAAGCTTGCCCATCTACAACAAATGGGAATGAGCAAGCTCATCGGAATGCCTATCGGGAAGGAATTAACTTGACACTTCTCGCCGGCATTATGAAGGGAATGAAGTATGATCAGGCAGCAATGGTTAGCATTGACACACATAGCGCCCTCAGCATCAACACTCGTGATGCTGAAGCTACCCACGCATTTCGAGCTGCACGTACCATTAGCCGGAAAGGTAATGTACTATTATCTGTTCACTACTGATGACCATACTAACATTTTGCGAAGTTACCATGCATCAAAAACGTGTTTCGTCTATGAACTTGAAGGACACATCTACAGACAAGCAGCCATCTATTCCTCCACCACCGACATCAATTCATGTCCCACCAACAAGCTCACAGCTAAGCAAGACAAACTCGCTCGCATGGGCATTAGTACCCCATGCACGAATTGTTGACTACACACCACCACCGATCATATTCAATAGTATCACCGAAGAGTATCTGAAAGACTCGAACCTCCCATTGTCAACTTACACTAGCCTGGCAGGTGCACTCGACGACCCACAGGCACAGAGACAACCTACATTATCCGAATTAGCTACAGATTCATTTTATGATTGGTTCCCTTCACTTACGAGCAATCCGGCAACATGGGCATCCACAGGACAATGCTACGAGCATCATAGGCTTCACAAGTTGTAGAAGGGCCAGGTAGTAGAAACAGGAGTCCATTGCATGTAATTCACGACAAGAGAGCAGATAGAAAAGATAACAAAATGTGGTTGACGAGGCAGGATTTTTGATACTAAAGAGACACGAGAAGTGTCCAAATCATGAAATGTCAATGAGGAAACAATGGTGGGGGGAAAATGCAAACAAACGAACCAAGGCTTGTTGCGCCTTATAATGTCAGCTGAAGCGAGATGGTTAATAGTATTTTTTTTCGTGAGAAGGAGTGTCGGAGGTCCAGGAACGTAAGCCTGCACGGACTTTTACCTCCCGCGATTGGGGAGCCGAATAACCGCCCGAACCATAACAGGTAACACATCACTCTCGCCGCGTTTAATTTCACAATTGCAAAAATGGAACGAGAGACCAAGGAATCAGAACGGACCACACAAGCGGCAGAAGCTTCAAACGACTTGGAGGCGGCATGACAGTTCGCGTCAGGAATCTCT
>JBBPRG010000454.1:0-12227 GCA_038092895.1 Chalciporus pseudorubinellus | reverse complement strand
AAGATTGCGCCAGCCAGCGATGTGGAATTCGTGTCAAATAGTGTCTCGGCCCATACCGACGATAGTACATTGCTGCCATCACGTTTGAGCTCGGGAAGGGACTGTGCGAGTTTCGCAGCAGAAACATGAAGCCTGTGTGAATGCTTAGCCTTCCGAGCGCATATTCTAAAACGTTTATTTACCTCTCTTTGTCAAACACTGTTCCCCAGATAAGATCGCGGAGCCAGATGACCGCGGACTCATACTGTGAAGGTTCGACTTTGAGGCTAATGCGCGCAAACTCCGTAAACTGATCAGCTATTCCAAGCGTAGCTTCATAGGAAACAGTCTGATCATCGAGTTTGTTAACAACATCTTCATGACTCAATACCTCGCCATTTTCGAGCCTGACAGGTAGAGAGAAGAATGCGGCGAGGTAAGTGGAGATATATCTATAAGAACTAATTGAGAGGATGATTGTTGAGAAAATGAAGGTCACATACGGCCGAAGTTCGTCAGGGAGATTCGCAAGTGAGAAGAATGCATGGATCCCCACGAAATCTGACTACATGAGTTGTCAGTCTTGACATCACTGTCAACTTGAGAGAGGGGAGCCCACCTTGACATGATCGTATTGTATGAAGATTGGCAAGGAGTCACCATCATCCTTGATGTGTTTTTCAAGCTCAGATGACGATAGGGCTCTAGTAGTGATATCCCGACCCTTTCCTGCTTCTTGTACACTTTTAACAGGGATCCAAGATATGCTCTTCACGCTAGGAACCGGGAAGGAAGTTAGGATCTCCTTCGGGATCGGTAGTTCGTGTTCTGCTTTCGCAGCTTCGAGCTCCTGCTCTGCCTTGGCCAGACCTTCAGGGCCAAGCTTCTCGACTTGTGCGGCAAGACGAGCCTTTTCGTCACTCTCCAACTGCTCCGCAAGGCTTGCAGAGGGCTTTCCGATAACAACGATGTACGGTTGATCAATAAAATACCTTGCAATCTTGATCAGTATCATCCCCGTATCAAACAAGTGTCAACTTACTTCTTCAAAAGATCCACCCATTGCGAGTTGGACCAGGTCCTAAGCACATTGTAGTACTTGATTTCGTCCAATGCACCACGCAAATCAGAACCGTCAGGAGCTCCGTACAATAAATCAGTGATTATGGTCCCCGAAAAAGTATCCCCTTTAGCAGATTCGAGTTTGCTCCGCAACTATGAGTGCTTTGATCAGAAAGGCGACAAACTTGCACAGCATGAGAGACATTCGTACTTGACGCTCATCCCGGTTGATTACCATCGACATTCGAGTCTTGTCAATCCCCTCGGTAGCAATGCGACGGAAACTAGTGGTGAGTTTCTCATCGAAAGTATCCAAGAATTCCACAGGTACAGAGCCGATGTAAACAGGTAGGTCAACCATCGTGGCTCGAGTATCTTCACTAAAGTAAATATAAGAGCTACAAGAACGTGAGTATGTAAATGCAGACAGAAAACATGCAATCGCACCAGAGGGGAGACTCGATTTCGACGTATTCCTTGTTAAGGGGAGCCACGGGTGACGATGTAAGGTAGGTAGATAAGATATCCAAAGCCTGCAAAACGCATTTAAAAACGCAGTTACAATCTCTGGAATTAAAACAAACCTTCCGTTCTAGGAACGCTGTTGGAGGTGGGCCATTATAAGTAATTACAAGTTCGCCTTGGCTTTCATCATTCTCTGGAAACTCGACGGATTCCTTGAGAATCTTTGAGATGCGCTCCCGCTTGGCGCTTGCTGTTTCCATGAATGGTCGTTTCCAGCCTGCAGGACGCGGTCCTTGGTTCTGGCCATGAGCAATGATGCTGGGCTCTACTTTCTCTTGAATGACAGAAAGAAGAGATCTTGTTCCACTTGAAAGCTTTCCGGTGACTATCAACGACAAATTGTGAGGGACATAATACGTGCTGTGATATTGTCGGACTGCATGGGAAACGGTGAGCTAATGAAGGTCTGGGGATAAAATATTTACTTTGTTCCACTGTGAGAACCCGCAGGGCTTCCATGAGACCCCCAGTTTCGCTGCGGTAAGCACTGCCTGGAGGGTACAAAAGGCGTTGCGACCTAAAGAAATATCAGCATGACAATCTAACGACCAAATATTACTGACCGGAGAGCCATTAGGTCCCCAGACGTGTTCTCGCGCCCTTGCATTTCGCTGTACACAACACCGGCATTTTCACCCTTGGCATTAATATGATGAACCTGCGAACTGTTGAGTGAAGTCTTCTCAGAACGAAGAAAAATGTACCTCAGTCACGAAAGCAGCCTTAGACATTGTCGGATACAAAATGTGATCCAGATATATCGGCAACAGCTGGAGAAAACCTTGTTCTCCCGCAGTTGAGGCAGTATACGCTATGTAAACCACGTGAAATGATGTGAGACGCAATGAAGACAGATGCTTGCCTGTATGGTCATTATCAGTCCAAGCATTTGTGCCATTGGAGAATCCACGATTAGCGAGATGGTCTATGATGCCTTTATAAGGGTACTTTTCCGAACCCATGAAGACGAGGCTGACAGAGCAACTTTAGAAGAATAGATGTTGGAAACATGGCGAGAGACCCACTGTTCCAGAGTGTGAGGGCAACCGCTGTCATTAAAGACTAGGAACATGAGAAGGAGGATTAGGTTGTTACGAAGAATGTGGCTTACTCTCAGTACCAACAACAAAATATCCATTGACGAGAGGAGCTGATATGGGGATTAAAAACACAGGAAGAAAATAGACTGAAGTATATACCCTCATAATCGAGATGGACGAGAGTCAATCCTGTGACACGGCTTCGCCATTTTGACACGACAACATCGGTAAAGTCCAAATTACAACGGCGGACAAGGTCAAAATTGCCAAAAGATGTGAAGGAGTCCTCCGAGATCGCTGAATGATCTAGTTGGGTCGCCATGGCGGATAGAGACCGTGTAATGGGAAGGTTGGACCGAGGAGAAAGGGAGGCACGGGTGAGGGGAGAGCTTGTCGGCTTGAGGGTACGTGTACGACGAAGGGCGGTTGTCGTCGTCGAAAGGAAACCCGTCGAGAGCAACCTGAACATGGACCAACCCAACGCGTGACTCGGATGGGTACAGACTGAGTGAAGGAACACTAACCGAGGTAACTTGAGTAGGCTACTGGTGATTACGTCAGCTCGGTATAGGACCACTAGATGTACTTGACTCGACTGTCCCTGGTACAACCAAGATACAACGCTATTCACCATTTAGTGTTGGTCATGAAACGGTCTAGCTATGAGCATACCCCAGAACAAATTGCTCAGGCAGCGGCAAAACGATTGAAACGTCTGGAAAAGAAGCAGAAGCAGCAACAAGAGTCTCAGGCTAAGCCCAACCAGCCGTCGATATCTCCCATCCTCTCAAGACCATGGATATCGCTTGTGGAATCGAAACACAAGGCCATCAAGGTCATGACGTGGAATGTCCGTATTTTTCCTATATACATCTCTCTGCGAACTGTTCATGACATACATCTAGCTACTTGCTCAGTGTCTTGTCCGTAAGTCGGGCTAAGTTGTGCCGTCCCGATCCCGATCCCAACTTGTCACAGGATCCAATCTCTTCCCAACTAGTGGAAAGGTCCGCAAAGCGGGTGACAGGGAACCAATGATCCACACTGAGATACTCTCCCATGACGCGGATATCCTTTGTATGCAGGTCTGTGCTCGGCACAGACGCTCATGGGTCACGACCTGATGAATTGCAGGAGGTCGACAGGCTGGACAAGCTCCTTCCTATGCTAAACGCCGCCGGATACGCTTACTCATATGCGTCCGGCCCAGATAAACCCCACGGATGCCTCATTGCGTACAAATCTAACATCTTCCAGAATGTTCATCAAACGACGATCGAGTATGATAGGCTAGAAGTGCGAAACGACACAGAATCAGGCTCGCTGGCACGCATCGGGTCGAGCCATCAAACGAAGAACATTGCCAACATCGTGGCACTTCAGGTTCTGGGACCTAACTCAGAACTCAAGGGGTATATTGTCGCAACGACACATCTATTTTGGCATCCTGCGTTCGTGCGCAAATTTTTCCATCCCCGCTATGACGACTAAATTTTGACTAGATATACTTACGAACGAGCGAGGTGAGCTATCGCCTTCGTATATGCATTCATTTATTGTTGATTCACAAACACAGGCAAGCGAGTTTACTACTACGTGAAGTCATCGCATTCCGGGAGTCTAGAGAGCTTCATGATTGGCCCTGTATTATCGCTGGAGGTAAGGGCTTTATTTCCCACCTGTCTACCTCCTAATCCAAACGGCGAGCAGACTTCAATTTCGCGCCTGATGATCCCGCTTACTCCCTGTTGGTCGGTGAACCATTATCATCTGAACAACGAAAACGCCTCCAGGTCTCGCGCGTCGTTCACGTCTCCATAGACCCAACCGTTCAAGAGTCCATTGTGCAAGAGGTCGACGAGGGAGGCGACGAAGAGGCTGATCCTGACATGCTCATTCAGAATTCGAGGGGAGCCGAGCCGTCTGACGGCTTGTTATCAGACACCGAGCTGTCAAATCTCGTTCAACATCGATTGCGTAGTGCATACGACGAGATACAGCGAAGGTTGCTGCAAACAGGAATCGATGTCCCAACATTCGGGGCCAGAAAGGACTTGCCGATGGAAAACGCAGGCGCATGTGAGCCCATGTGGACGAGTTATACTCACTACTGGAAGACAACTCTAGGCAAGTCTTCCTAAAGCATGTAAAGGCAGGCTGTAACTCCTCGTTTACCAGATTATATTTTTATGTTGGACGCTCCCGGGAGTAGCACATCTGTGATGGGTTACATTCAACCTCATAGGACAGAAGATGTTGCTCAGGGGCTGCCGCAGATTGGCGTATGTGGTAGCGACCATTTTTCGCTTTGCGTAGAGATTGCAACATCACCCATTACCTCATAATCGAGCGTTACAGCGAAAGCTGCAATCAACTAGGGTATCTAGAATATAGAAATTGAAACCCTCTTCCCTCGAAACAAAGCACGAAACATTACAAACACGTAAAATGCACGGTCGAGGGATGGTGTGCAAACGACCCTGTCACCAACACCTGGTTGGCAGCTATGTTGTCCTGCCAGATCCAGCCAGTAGAGTCTTGAAAAGCCCGCTTGCAGAATCCTCGTTTCGCAGTTGAATCATATAGATGACCCCTGTCCGAGAGCCTCCAGCATTACTCAGCTCAATTGCCACACCAGTCTTCCCTACTCTTTCAACGCCGTCCATCAACACGATCGTCGAGATGAGAATAGATTTGTCTTTGGTATCTGCTTCGACCACTAATTGCTTGACATTCGTTGGCTCCTGGCGGTAAAGTGTCAACTTCGCAGAGCCCATCGATTTCCACTGTGCGTGGTGTTGTTGATGGAATACTTTGCACTTCATCTGTGCCGTGATTACAGACCGCACAGGTTCAAGCGGTTTGGATGGTTGTGTTGGAGAAGCAGGAGGACTGGGATCTAGGATGGAGGGCTCCGCGATCGAGTTCGCACTCGAGCCCGTTTGCATAGATGGAAGAATGGGCCGCGACGACAGAGGATTCAAAGATCCAATCGACTCCCTACGTCGACTGTCTGGCCGCTGTGGCATCGATAGATAGGGGACCGAAGGTACTGGAGGGAGTGGGGCTTGACTATATTGGTATTGTGCATGCAGTGACCGCGCCGATAAAGATTTCTGTAGCAGGTGAGCAGGTGGCTCTGCCCCTTGAGGAGAGATGGGAACACTGGAAGGATGTGGAGAAAGTGGTTGCCCGTTAAGGTATGGACCAGGTTGGGCGCCAGGACCTTGGTAGTGCAGAGAATGCTGATAATGCAACGGGTGTGGCTGGCGAAGGGAGTGCATTGAAGCACGTTGCCTCAGAGTAGGGTTCAGCGGACCAGAATTCTGCGCGATCGACGACGAAGACACCGGGCCCGGTGTCCCTGGATATTCAGAGGTCGGTGAGGTGAAAGGTAGCGACTGGGGCTGGGGCTGCAACTGCAACTGCGAGTGAATGCTAGCACTCCGCATGGGTGGTACTGTATGTCCTGGTGCAAATGAGGAAGGCGGCGAGCTCGTGGGCTGCCCAGCTGAAGATTTACGGGTTGGGTATATGGATCCTGGAAGGGGGTTCTGCAACGAAGGTACCCCCTGACGATTTGTCCCCGCCTGGGTTTCTGGTGACGTGGAACCGCTTTGCGGGCTGCTAAAGGCATCACGCTGAAGTTCTTGTACAACCGTGTTTAATTGTTCAAAGCGGTCTCGTGAGGGTGACATCGCGGACAAACCATTGTTTGGCGTGGGCGGAGGGTCAACAGTTCCCTCAGCTTGAACAGCACCTGGTTGAGATGGAGGAATAAATCGAGGATTTGGGCTTCTATCAGGACGTTTGGGAGAACTGCCGCCCGATGTTCTAGAAGTTGCGGTTGATAACTGAGGAAGGCCACTGTCACTCCAGGGAGGCAAGGGAGGCACAGGTTCTTGCGCGACCCTTGACACTAAATGAGAGTCAGGGAAAACCATTCTTTAGAACACAATAACACTAACTTGTTCTTGCGAATGATATACACTCCTGGAATTCCTTCAAAATTTGGTCTCGTACAGGTTGTGATTTGGCCTCCAGGATCAACGTCTCCTTGCGCATGATGGAAATTTGCAAGGCGTTGCCTAAGAATGCAATCAGGAGCATGCACTTTTGGAATTGAACCAACCCACTTTGCCCGGGAACCTCAGTTACATTTAGAACTTTGCCAGAGAGAGGAGGATAGCAAAGATGCATATCTGGGCCATTTTCGCCCATTGTAGCTCTCTCTTGTGGGGTCATCTCCTCGCATAGAAGGAAGAGATCCGACAAAATGTAGATGTGTGCGTGATGGTGGATCACTTCCATCCCCGTCGCTTTTGGAGTAAATCGTACAAGCACAGCGGATGAGAGACATAACTCGCGCGCATAAGGCAGTGATGGCGGTGCCAATTGTAATCGAAGTTGCTACAAGAAAGGTGTGGGTGCTCGAGCCAGGAGACAGGTGCATTAAAACAAACCTTGGGCTGCATCGTGAATATATCAAGAGTCCTCTCTGTTGCTAAGCGCCTCTCGAGATCTAGGATGGGTGACGACACCATTTGCGAGGAGCCACGGCTGACTGGGGTGAATGGCGTGTCTTGCGAGAATCGTTCCCTGCGGAGAATGAGATCTTAAGCAGAAGAACAACCTGCTCGACTTACCCTGCGGAAGAGTAACTGCCTCGCGCTGAGGGTGGACCACTTGCTGATGCTGATCCAAACTGTCCGGCGAGCAGAGTACCACTATTTATTTCATCCACGGGCCCTTTCGCCATAAGATTCGCTGAATTTTCCTCAGACTCAATCTGAGTTGTGGGTGGTGTTGTCTGCAGATCTGATGCTCCCACTCTAATATTGGCCCTGTCGTCGAGTGTTGCTAGAAGGCGTTCCAAGGTCCCCAGCGCCCCGGTCAGCAGTCGGTGATCACTTCTTCCGGGTGTTGTACTCTTCAGCAATCTATTGTACAGTTTCTTGTAGTACTGCAGGCGTCCTTTTGGTAGTAAGAAAAGCGAGTCGAGTGTCCATAGTGAAGGATTCGGCGATTGCAAGGGAGATGGAGGATTGACTGCTGAGAAGGCTTCCATGACAATAAGGACTTTGGGATTCGACTTGACAGGTTCCCAGTCATCAAAGCCGGTGCAATATTGGTCGACGTATGTCGTATACGGTTGTTCTAGATCATCGATCTACGACGCCGTGAGAACAGTAGTGAGGGTTCCTGCAGATACCTACCCAGCGCATCAGCAAGTCACCAAGAGCCTTTGGGGATGAAGGATTCTCGCCGATCTCCTTGAGTTTCTACAGCGATTGAGAGGTAACGGAATCAGGTCGAATGGAAATGGCAGGCTCACCCCCAAGAATGTACGGTTTGTCTTGTAAACCCCTTCCACGCTGCGAAACATCGCGTCGAGTTCATGAGGCGGAAGATTAGATCGTGACCAAGCACCAGCCACTTTCTTTAGTGCAAGCAACATGAGAACGATTTCACGACAATATGAGAGAAATGGGACGGACTCGAATGATCCCTGTTAGAAGTTCAACATAGGCTTTCTCGCTCTCTATAAGATCGATTAATGGACTGAATTTCTTGGTCTTTTCCACTGGAGAGGGCAAGGGGGATGGGTCTGACGGGTGTCGTGGGGAGGTAGGTGTTCCTGGAGACAGGGGAGCCTCAAGGGCTAGCATGGTCATTAGCGGTGCTGAATTCGCTAGAGCAATGGGCTTTTATGTATACCTAACGATGGCATTCTTGGTGTCGGGGGCAACAGTTTATCGTCTTTGTTCTGCCGAGTGGTTAAAGCATGGTCGTTGTTCTTGGGTGGTGGCGGTGGTGCCGAAACTGCCAGTTCTGCCGACGACGACTGTCCATTTTGACGCGGCAAACTCGGAACTGGTTTGGACCTGTAGTTTACGGTCATCGCAGCGAGTACTAGCTACGGCCAACACTCGGTGAGAACTTCACGATCAGGGCAGCGCTATCCAAGGTTTTGCGCGGCCACAGAACAGTCACCGAGTCGGCAACCGTCATGTCAACCCTAGAATATCTGATGTGAATGGGAATTTCTTCAATGTCGACGCGTATTATCTTTACAGTACAATCATATGCATCCAGCCTAGCAAGGGGTGTAAGGAGTAGTCTGTAGTAGCAAGCAAGTGCTGGTAGTAGTGGCAGTTTCCTGGATTTTGGTGTTATTGCTTTGATTGAGGTCGCTCCGAGAATAGCTCCAGCCTTGGCTAGTCTTAGCTCCGCACCAAATCAATGGTCTATCCACTCCAATGGATTCAACAAACGTTTCGAACTCGCGAGCGCACTGCAGAGCTTCTACGACCTGAACTAGACGAGAATGTCTTGACACCACACGACTACGAGTTGGCCACATGGTTCTTCCCTGGTCCCAACCAACATTTGCCTGTAAGTGCACCAACTCATCCGACGTCGCATAGCACTCACACATCATGCACACGCAATGTAGGCTGTGTATGCTGTTGGCTTATCGGCTGCGGTGTATGGGATTGGTACCCGTATCGCTAGGCCAAGGTGGACTTGGTTACGACTCGGTTTAGTGGGCTTGACTGCCTCTGCACTAGGCTCAACGTATGGCAAACTCAGAATTATCTTCGCCCACCATCGATTTGCGAACTCCCTGGAGGATCCTCAGGCCTTCATTACTGCGCTGAACCATGTCGACAAGAGACTTGGTGGGCCGGGCAATATGACCTCTGACTTCAGCCCAATCATAATCAAGTCAGAAACCAACCGTAACCTCGACCATATCAGCCATGCACAAGATGCAGAGTTAGCTCATGAGGAAGGTTGGGTTCAGGACCATGCCAACACTGGTAAGGTCGTATTTGTCACAACCGCGGTCGGGGAAATGCCCACATCGTTATAGAGGTCGATACATCCAAGCCAAACCCAGTTAGAAGTACTAGGGGCAAGTGGGAGGAGATCAGAGCCGCTAACTCAAGAAGCGCCGGCAGTTCTTCCTGGGACACGATAAGACAGCGCCACGAACGCAACAGACTTCCTGAATCCAGTCCTTCTTCGAGCGGTACTAGTGAGGCCGACGAGCGTATCGCGGCGCAGGCCCAGTTCGACGCGTTAGTGGAAGCCGAGCGACGTAGAGGGCAGTCTCAGGATGGCCGAGAGTTCACTTGAAACTTACACCAATATTCCTATCACACGACACGAGAACCGTTGAGTTTGGGAGTAGTGATTGTTCCACAGCAGAAAGAATATCAAGGGGTATAAAAGTACGCTATCGTGAGCAATTCCAAGGAGCGCTGTCCTGTTGCTCTGTCCCAATATGTATGTCGTTTACAGGCCACAGTGGGGTTCGATGCAAGGATGATGGAACAGAGGAGGGTACTGGTTCCGGGAGCATCCCGAATGTACTATTATAGGCCAATCCATCCGACTGGCTCATTAAACTTGGATTAGGCAGAGGTGCCATTGGCGTATCGCTTGGGGGAACAGTCGGTGAAGCAAACAAAGTGCTATGAGAGAATGGGTAAAGGGGCAGCCCGACTTCGAGTGGTCTCTTCTGATTTGTTAGTCTGACGATCTCTTTCATTAAGCCTTGAAGTAGCTTTTCCTGTCGGGCTTGCACGGGATGAGCAGGCGAAACAGCTTTTCGGTTACAACTTACTGCCGATAGGTGACCTCGCGCCGTAATTCAACATGGCCTCTCTACTCAGGCATTGAGTAAAGCGTATATCACAGAAAGCAGTTCGCATACCGAAGTACGTTGATCTCCCCCCAAACCTGAGCTTCCCTAACATGATCCCCTATCTCAATGAAGTGCTTGCAGACCTGGACTTGGACAACAGCGGCGAGGTACCAGCAAATCTGTGCGTATAAGGCATTGAAGTGAACGACAAGTAGAGAAAGCATACTGTGACGAATGGATGCAGTCGAGTGATGTCAAGCGATGTCGCGGAAAGCATGAAGTAAGCGGAAAGTATAGCCTGAGCAGCTTTGATACATCGGCTGGTCGAGGGACGTTGCAGGTCGTTTAGATCCATGTAGGGATTGTGAAGGGTAATCATGGCCCTGCCGGATGACATTCAGTAATGTCAACTGGACATCGGTATCAAAGCTTACGCATGCGGTATTATGTGAACCATATAGAGATCAGTATCGACACACTGTGCATGCCCTGAGACATCCGTGACGCCAATATTGAATCGATAGGTATGGGGGAGGTTCTCCAGGAAATCACGACGAACGAGTCTATCTAGCTCGCTGAACACTGGAAGGGCAAAAGGGTCTTGATGCTTGCTAGGTGCTGTCGGGGCGCGTAGGTTTCCCCGAACATTAAAATCCGTTACGCGGCCAAACATCATGATGGCCTTGATGAGAAGTAGAAAAGAATCGGTATATCTGGGAAGATGTGTCGTGAAGACATCCTCGGTGCTCATATCCTGTGGGTTGCTAGGCATCAGTTGCTATTTGATAAATTAGCAATGGACAACTCGGGAGAGATTATCAATACTTCTCTGTCAAAATCCTCTCCCCTTAGTGGTAGCTCAGTACCGATATCCCGTTCGTCAATCGCGTGGATCCAACCACCGACAGAGACAATTCTATCGAAGATTACTGACATCCACCAAGTCCGCCGTCGAGTTTCGAGGTCCCGAAAGTCTTTCGGAGGGGGTAGATATCCACCAGGTGAGCTGCTTCCGTGAGTGGAAAAAGTCCCGGGATAATTTAGACGTAAAGGTACCGCAACGCGGGTCTGGAACCCAGCAAAGATCCAGATTTCAACCCATCGACCCTCCTGATAGAAGTACCAGGATAGAAGAATGCAAGCTTGCACGACCTGGAATATATCCTCTCCTGTAGCCATCGTTCTGTCTATGTACTGCCGAGTCTTGCTTGCATGATATTCAGCGAACTCGTCCCTACGAGATCCATCAGGAAGAACTGCTACACTGCGGGATGACCAACGGGAGGCCGAAGCACACTAAGCTTTGCGTGAGAGCAGTAAAGGAAAGAGGGGAAAGGGTTTACAATAGCATGGAGGATGGCAGAATGTGGGAATGCTGGGTCTCGTGGATGGAGGCGCATTGCTGATAGGAATGAAGGGCGGTGGAGTATCCGAGGACCACAAGGATCGCACTTGAAAAATACATCTATGCTGTTACATACAGTCAGTCCAATTAGATCGGAGAGAGAACGATCTGCGACAAACTAATGGTTGAGTATGTGCGGCTCTGGGAGGTCTGGATTCCACCCAGAGTAGATGAGCCTTAAGACAGCGTCAGAAGAACTTCGATCTGTCAGACCCTGCAACTCCGGACTCAAACTATCCTGTCGAGGACCCTGTGTCGAGACACTGTTGATATTGTGTAGTAAAGGCCTGCTCCCAGTAGCAGGTATCTGGCTGCTCGATGCTGACGAAGATGAAGCTGACCCGGGCCTACAATACACTTGATTGTGACGAGTTGGGATGACACTATTTTGTTCCTGTAGCTGTATCTTGAGCTTCGCTGGATTTGCATCAGATGGGCCATCTTATGGTCAAAAGTTACACGTAACGTACAGATTTCCTCTTCGAGCATTCGTATTTTCTCGATTGGATCTGTGTCTGGAGCAAGGGCCAGTCCATCCACCGGGTCATAGACGCATTGTGGC
>JBBPRG010000453.1:0-12231 GCA_038092895.1 Chalciporus pseudorubinellus | reverse complement strand
CGGCGGCGACGGAGGAGACACTCATTGATGGGCGATAAGCGGGAGCTGATGGTAGTTCGATATCAACTGTGATCGGTTTGCGTTCAACTGTATTATTTATCGTGTGCTGCATCTCCCGGTGTTTGGACGACTCCTGGTCTATTTGGTATCGATGATAGTTCTGCACACAATGTTCGGTACATGCACGCTACCTGTACTCGTGGTATGTCGTACTAGCTGAACCGGACCTTGCATGCAGACTGCAGAAGACGGTGAGTAGCCCTAGAGTTAAAAAGTAACGCTCTAGAATACATATTAAACCTGAAAGCGTAGAACAGGAAACAGGAGAGAAAGAGTATCCCAAAAAGCAAACGCGCAATGTAGCTCACCTGAGCCTTCAAAGCCTCATGCAGCGTCCATGATTGCTGAAGCACCATTCCCATTCGAACTCGAGCCCCACCATCTCCCTAACCACTTCCATGCCGCGTAACCGCAGAAGAAATTAAAGATGCCCACCGCGGATGAACCTGCACCGACCAAGACAAGGAGCCACCAAATGTACCCAATGATGCGGTCCAAAGTGCGGCCTATGTATTTCTTTAGGAGTACGAGGCGGTCGGGGGTTGGATTAAACGTTGCGGGAAGGCGAAGAAGAGGCGGAGAAGATGGCTCTTCTATGTTAAACGTTGAGGTCGACTCGGAGGAGGTGCTGGGAGGTGCTGGGAGGAGAAGAAGGGATACCACTGGTTTCTGGTGGGGGAAGGATGTCAGAGAGAATGCAGTACGATGCGGTTGAACGAAGCTTACATGGTCAGAGGTTACATACGAAGGAATGGACGTATACAAGAGGTTGATGATAGCTGATTTGTCGGACGAATCTGGGGAGTCGGTGTACGTCGTATACATGATTCTGTCTGTCCATGACGGCGTTCGTTTTGTGCTGGATGTAGGCATAACCATTAGCCAACTGGAATGTGAAATGCGGAGAGCAAAAAACATACTTATACTTGTCGACTTCACCTAGCACATATTTATAGGTGCACTTGAATGTCCAGAAGGGACCCTCCCGCAAGCCAATGAATACGCGTCCTTTGCGGCGTTCATCGATGAGCTGGTCGTACTCTTTCAAGTTTTCACGCGTTTTCTCGGTTGTGAGCATAGATAATGCCTCTTCTCCCCGTGACCCTGTAATGAGCGGATGTGAAGGGGGTATCGCGACACGGAAGTTGAGGTCGCCAAGGAAGAAGAGATGCGAGGTTGCATACATGGTGGTGGGCGCCTGGGAAGGGGAAGAGGAAAGCGGGGGGAAGAGCAACGTCCCAACTAGGAGGTGATAGTCTGCTATCCTGTGTTTGAGGTGTGTTTCGTGGGCTGTGAGATGGGCACAGACGAACCTGGTAGATAAGTCAGCTCGGGGTACCGATATAGATGAAATCAACAGACGTGAAGACCTCTCCAAGCTTTGATCCACGATCGGCGACACGGAAGCGTGCGCCTACAGCACCCTTATTGCCCATGTACGCTGGGCCACAACCCATCCATTGCGTTTGCACGTCGCATATGTTACGAGCAACTGTATCGTCTCTAGCATATACGAGCAATGCAACCCCGACATTGACAATCTTTGCGACCAGCGAATAAGACTCCTTATTCGGGGCATGAGTTTCGATCTGAGTGCGTATATGCGTGTCCCTTTCGTCAATAACCGATTTTGAGACTCCAGCGACTGCGGGAGGACAAACGTTAGCCCCCGTTTCGACGCGCGAACGATGTCAACACTGCAAACGTACGCCCAAGGTGGAGGGGTAATAGTTCTTGGAAACCAATAGCGACGATATCTGGTGCTCTGGGTTCTTTGGACAGGAAAGAGGAGACCTGGAAGGTTGGTGCGAGCCAGTCCACGAGGTCCTGGGGTAGGCCTGCGCCGGCTTGGAGGTTGGTATTGTACGTGCCGATCTGTACGAGTAGGCGTTCGTTTATGTCACCCATTGGAACACCTCAGTCACTGGAGTCGGCTGGAGGTACTGTACTGTAATGACAAGCTTTTCAGTATTTAATGTATAACACAATCAATTCTCAGCCAATTTACCTGATTTCTGCACCAGCAGGTGCAAAAATGAACTGTTTACAACCTACAGAGAAAGCGGAATTTTTTCAGAATGGTGTGGACCCTCGGCGGGATCCCGGTCCAAAAAGTGGCGATGGGTAGTGTAATGACAAGCACTATTTGGATCTCCGGCAGATGGAGTACACACGTTAGTGCAAAAAAAGCAGTAAATCATTTCTACAGCTTCCACAACAACACTTCTTGGATTCGGAAAAATACTGAGTACAGTAAAGACCTAGTCTAGCCTACTACGCTTTTTTCTGTATTTCTTTGTGTTGCTGCTGTGGGGCAGGAGGTGTCTCGAGCTTCAGGGGCCAAATATTGTATACGCAAGATTTTGTCACAATCGGGTCGGCTCTGCGGTGATCTAATATTCGAGCTCAGGAAATTCAGGAGTGTCAGATATTCGAAGAGGAGCTTGAACTTTTGTCATGCCGCTCGTGTCACACTAGGTGACTCTCCATGGCAGTTGGTCTATAGGTGTAGGCCAGTTAGGTCCTAACCGGAGTTTCAAACCTAACCTAGCACGGGCCGGACGGGCCGACGCAAAGCAATTCGGCGGAGCAGCCACTCGAAGGTAGCGCGATCTGCGTCCTCGTCAGAGAGCTCGTTCCGCGCGCTGAATTCAACGCACAACACCGAGAGTCACGCAAGTTACACCACAGGAAAACGAACTATGGAGTCAGCCGAACCTACACCACCTGTCAAACGGGCGCGCGGTCGTCCTAAGGGCAGCAAGAACAAGGCGACGGCGGGCAATGTTGGCAGGCCACGCAAAGATGGGCGCCCCCCTCAGAAAACGGATGTGCAAGAAAGCACTATCCAACATTCAGGTGTGCAGTTCCTTCATCAGGCAGGTCATCCATGCTTATTTCTGATTTTCTTTCTCAGCGCCTGTTCGTGACGTCGGTCCATCCCGAGCGCCTGTTGATAACCCCCCGCGGGGAGAATCTGCCACTGATAGCGGTCCACGAGAAAGCAGCGTGGTGCCCACGTGCAGCATGCAATCAGCTCGCTTGAAGAGCTTGTCTCAATCCCCCACGGCCAGTGGCTCTCTCGAGCCATACCACTCCGTAGTAGTACCCAACGTACCCATAGTACCCAACGCCGACTCGCGAGGTGCTCAAAGTAAGTCAGTCAAAATTCAGCTACTCTAATGAACTAACAGACTTGGTGGAATCATAGTGCCCTCTGCGACTGGGCACGACTCGGAAAAGGTCCAGACGTCCCCTCTGCCCCTTGCCATTCCACCAGTGGCACCTGCTGAGACTTCTCGACCAACCCATGACCAAGTCCATCCCCTCCCGTCCGATCTGTTTACGGGGCCTGTCGAACATGGCAGTGCAACAAACCCTGCCCAACCTGCCCCAACGACTCACAAACGGCCATGGCGGCACGATGTCAATGTTCCTGCACGACTGCCATCTCTGATCGCTCCTGATCAACCTCGATCTCACCAATGGCAGGATGAATTCGCACGTGAGTGTTTCGACCTTTTCAGTCTCGTAATGTCACTTACCGTTTCAATACTTAGATATCGGAAACATCCATGGCTCCGACCTGGCGTCGGATGTCGATGATCCCACCACGGCGGAGGTTGATGAAGACAAGGACGAGTTGGACGAGGAGTTCCGACTGCGAGACGGCGGAGACGACACAGCAGAGGATGGCCTATTGTCGTTACCTATGGGGGAAACAGGACCGCGGCTTCACTGTGGCACACTTCCCTCGTGGTTGGACAACCACTACAAGACTGTCGAGACCATGCTCAAGAATGAGATCGAGAAGAGCAAGTGTAATCCTGCGCGACCCAAGTGCTACGAGGAGGGGCGATTCTCTGTGTGGGACACGTCGCCTGTGTTGACTTTGGTCACCCAGCCGAACATGATATTGGAACCGAACATATTTCACCGTCCATCGTTCTTTATCTGGCTGCCACATTGCCTGCTTGGGGACCGCATCCCGTGTCCCCATTGCAAAGCAAATGGTCGGCGTGCATCAAACGGGCGGCCGGTATTCCTTCAGAAGCTCGGATGGGTTGGAAAACCACGTCAGGTGGTAGATCTCGACCGGAATGTATATATCATAGGCTACCGCTATCGCTGTGCAGTGGCCGAATGTCGCAAAACGTACCGCAGCTGGAGCCGCCCCATCCTTGACATCCTTCCCCCAGCAATTTCATCACAATTTCCATTTCAGCTCACGTACCGCAGTGGACTTTCGAATCGTGTTGCTGAGCTGCTTCGTAGCTCAATCCGAGCAGGCACGGGTCCCGCTTTATTCACCGAAATGCTCCAGTCATTCCATTATCAGCACTTCGATGAACTCCATCTACAGTACCTCGAGATGGTCTACGACCGTTACAAAGGCTGCCCAAATCCAAGGCACTTCTGGGTCCAGAAGATGTCGTTTGGATCGTTCTCCGATCGGGATGGATACAGTGGTTTCATTCCTAGCCAGGGCTATTTCCGTCGTTTCTATGACATGCTCATTGAGCGGGATGCGCGCGAGATGAAGCAATGTATTTCCATGCTTCCTGCACAAGTTCTCGCAATTGACCATAGCTTCAAGGTCCGTGAACATCTTGATTGCTGATACAGGGGACTGACTCAGATCTGCCCGCAGATAATCAAGAGGCTTGGAAGGGTCGGGAATGCACCCCTATTTGCAGCGTTGCACACAGTCACAAACGAGTATGCTGAAATTCGGTCAATGCTCTTCACGATGACCAAGGGTCATGACCAATACATCCCAAATCTACATGAAATCAACTCCTCACTCAAGATGTTTGGCCATCCCGAGGTTCAGGCTGTGTTTACGGACAATGTACGGGCTGACAAGGATGAAGTTCAGCGTGCCTTCCCATCGTTGTTGAAGGATGTTGTTCCAGTTCCTACCCACAGTGAGCTGCCTCCCCTCGAGTTTCCACATCAATTATGGAGTGTCGTTGAACTGTCGACTACGCATCAAGTCAACTTGCGCTTTGACATCATCATGAACAACCGATCTCTGGAGAATCCCTTGGTTGCTGTGGCATTTGATATGGAATGGCCTGTCGACCTTTCAACTGGCATCCAGGGGCCAGTAGCTGTCATTCAGATTGCTTATCTTAATATGGTCTATCTTATTCGGGTCAGTGAAGACTGTGTCATGTGTTGTTAGTGCTGACTTGAGAATTATACTAGACGCTCAACTTCATCCGTGATGGTTATATCCATCTTCCCCACTCCTTCCTCGCTTTCATGCGGTCACCTTGCTTCCTGAAGGCAGGTGTGAACATCCATGCAGACTTCAAGAGGCTCCAGCGAGACTGTGGCCTCAGTTCAGCTACTCAGCCTTTTGTTGGTCAGGTTGAGCTTGGGGGTATGGCAAAAGCACGAGGTGTGCAGATCAAGAGGAATGCAAGTCTTGCTGATTTGGTTGCACTCCTCCTTCAGAAGTATCTGCCCAAGGATCCACAGATTCGTGTCAGTCCCCGATGGGGGGATAGTGTGCTTGCACCCGAGTTCATCCAATATGCCACCCTCGATGGATTTGCCACCCTCGATGGATTTGCCACCCTCGATGGATTTGCCACCCTCGCTGTCTACCTCCACCTTTCCACCATGCAACCTGTCTTGGCTGTTACTTCTCAGACGCCATGTGGTACTCATGTTGTACTTGTCTCTCCCGATGGAAGGCAAGTTGCCCGTGGAATCATTGCCACTGAGCAGCCAGCTGCTGTTGATGGTGTCAATGTGACCTCGTCAAGAATGGTGATGACGGTGTCTCATGTCCTTGTTCCAGGCTTCCTCATCTCTGCTAGTCTATGCAAAACCCATCATGCCTCGCCACTCTCATCCTTCGGCAGTCCTCCCTTCAATCTCGTTGCCACTTACAGCAGTCTTCGCATATGTGCTATTTCTGGTAATGACACTGAGAGTGTCCCACCTGCCCTTACTACCCTCACCCCTGCATTGGAACCACAGGAACCATCCATGTTACCACTCTCTGCCAATGCTCCTCAAATTGCAGACTTGACAACTCCAGAGACCATGCCAGATTACTCGGAGTCTGACCTGGTCACCATGGATCATGGCCATGAAGATGATAGTGGTGAAGATGATAGTGGTGAAGCTCCTGATGCCCCTGAGCAGTCACTTGAGGGCTCTGTTCGAGACCCAGTTGCAGAAGTCGCGTCGAGTCAGCTGATGAAGACTTATGCAAACTCTTCCGGGCTCCCAAATCCAGCCATCCGAACTCGTGTCGTATATGACAACTTCCACTGTCATCACCAATTTCCGATCTCCCATCAGCATGGGCTCCGTCGACCATTCCACCGAGCTCTCACTTCCGCATTTTTCATCCCTGTGGCTGAGGATAAAGCAGCTATCGAGACAGTATTGAAGAAGTACCAGACCTCCTACGAGTCGCAAATGCTATCAAAGCCCAAGTGGATGTTAACCCGCATGCGACGTCATGTTCCGCCACCGGAGATCCTTCTTCCCCGAGTTGCAGATGTCCTCAACACGTACGGGCCATTGAAGGATGCGAAAACGGGAGAGCCTCTTTTCAACACTCGTGCATGGGAGGTTGCGAAGAACGTGATGGAGAACGTTCGACTTGGTTACTATTCTGATCCTCTGGGGGTTGAGCTCTATTTCAAGATGGGACAAGATCGCGACGGATTGACGCTGTACCGTTGCTGTCGTGGGACAAACAGTGTTGAAGGCGGTGTCCATCAGAACCTCATTCGCCGCTACAACTCCTTCAATTCATCACCCGAACACGCGATCAACGTACTACTCGATTACGCTGTGCGGCACAACATGGTGGTAAGGGTTCACATTATCAATCCGTGATTTTGCATCTGATTTTCGCTTCAGGTTGGGACATTGAATCGCACGGGCAAAGCATATGTCGGCCATTTCCATGTCGCCCTCAAGAATCGCATTGCAAGGATGCTCGACCTCACGCGGGATGCAATGAAGCCCAACCCAACTGCCCGGGGTGGTTGGGTGAATGGCAATGACTATGCGCCCGTGAACGAGACATTCGGCATGATCAGGCTTCCCTCAACCTTCTTCAAGCCACTCGGGATGTTCAATTTCAGTGCTCAATATGCCCTCGATCAGAAAATTCGCTATCGCTACATTGCTGAGCATCAAGGCACACTTCTTCCCGTCCTCCCGGTTCATACTCGTGAAGAACGTGATCTCTTTCAGCTTCTCGCCAGCTCATCTCCTCACTTCTCGGATTCTCGCCTGCAACCGAACTGGAGTGCGCTCGCAAGCGTCTGGTCAGGGCATGCCGACGGAAAGACGATATTCTACAAGGTATGTGGTACTACTAGTGTCTACTATACTCCAGCACTCGTGATTTATGCTCGGGGACCCTGCAGCTTCCTGAGCACCTCAAGGCCTATTACAAGATATGGACCGACTTTTGCAACGAACACAATACCGTTGCACTCAATGCAGATGCCAGTCGACGCATCCGCGCACTCGTCCGCAGCGCAAGTAGCTCATCCAACGTCCAAGTGCCAACTGCACTGCCGCTTACCGTGCGCGATTCCTTGACGGTCTCGCCAAGTGTCGACATCGAAGAAATCAACTCTTGGCAGATTACGAACCTCCTCAACAGCCATTCCCTCCAACAGTCAGCTCTACTCTATCTGTATGCAGATACAGTGGCACCTCAAACATCGAGCACAAAACCTACAGCCAAGCAAAGTACTAGTACGAACCCGAAGAAAAGAAAGTCCCCGCCAGCGGCCGAAGCAAGTACCACCAACACCGACCCTGGACCCTCTAATTCGAAGCGCGCGCGTGCGTCATTGTGTCAACTGTCGTAGTGCCGAATGTCCAGGGCGGTGGAGCTCGAGCAAGTGCCATCTTCCTCGCAGACCGGTAAGTGTTTGTTCGTATGTTCTCGCTGCTCACTCCAAACTGAATAAGGTCAGGATTTACAGTGACTCGCAGATTTGTCTTTAGGTCACGCCTGTGGGATCGAGAACGAGCGTACGGATTGTGTTCGATGGTAGGGAGCTTCGCTCCCTACGAATTAATTTTAATTAATTTTTTAAATTTTTGTCGTACCTACACCTATAAACCAACTGCCCTCTCCATGGCCTTTAATCTATTCCTAGAATAAATCGGGACTCGAAAAATGTCCAAATGTAATTGGGGAATTAGTGACTGCCAATGAGATAGCAGTTCCTGGCAACCGGCACGCGCCGGCACACACCGGCACACCGGCAACCTTCCTTTCCTGGAATAGAATTTCAGTCTACGGAAAGTCATCCACTGCACAATGGTGCGTTCTTGACTACAGATGTTTACACCCCAAGATTTCCTCCTAGGACTTCACTCCATGCATCATATGGTCCCGGAATTGTAGGATAACTACTTGGTAGTATGCTCCATGACTTCTAGGTCTCAGATAGTAGTATTCATCAGTCCGATCTTTGGATCTCGGGGCTAAGCATCCTATATGTATACCCCTTCGCAAATGAGCAGTTTGTCTCATTACGAAGGCGACATCATCTTAATTCCTGTTTCTTTTTTGCTTACAATATAAAACACACTATCCTCCACCTCCTGTAATTTTTATGGGTCTTGAGAATGTTTGTGAGCGTTGCATTGCAGCAGGCATTTGCGACAGCCTTTGGGACTTCCGCGTCCTGAAACGAACGATATAAGCTTGATACCCACGTAGACAAGCGTGACTATATAGGTTCGCACCTTATCTGCACTCGAAATACTGCAACAATAGCTTCTTTATGAGATTTCTCCAAGCATAATGTTTATTGCCGATCGGCGTCCACACGACGAAGGGCATTCTCAGCAACTGTCAAAGTTGTTCGCAATACTACCCTCGTTCAGTGCTTGCACCACTTGACTTGGGACTCGTCCGTTGTGAGCGCAATTGACCGATAAGGTGCCCACTCATCCATAAATTATAATCATTCAAGCTTCCAGGTTGCCTGATATTGTCAAACTCTTCATATTGCACGTTCAAGATACACGATGATACACAGTGATACACGGTTGTCGCAATGATCAAAATGGATCCCTACAATGGGAGAATCCGATGCCCTTGTGGCCTTGAGTAGCAAGCTACTAGTTCCGATGGCGATGCCAGCGGCGAGTTTCAAGACGAGTTGTTTTTGGCTCAAGAACTACATCTGGTCAGTTGCATGCGTTGGACATTCTCTCGGATGCTCTGGAGATACATTTCTGGCACAGGTTCCCATAGCCGTGGCAAGTCTGGTGCTTCTATCTGGGAAAGCTTTCGTTATCGTTTCACTCTCAAACACACGAGGTCAAACGACCCATTCAGATCGAAGCGAGGTGGTGTAATGTATACCCTGGGGCCCGGGAACTCATCTATCAGGCCCGCCGTACGGGAACTTCACTTTGGGTATACTTAAGGACGGACGGCTCATCGATTCCACAGCACCTCGTACCTCTGGTCAGCAGCCATGGCCCACGAAGGACCTATAAGAACCATTGACAATTACCCTGCGGCGATTGACAATGCGCCTAGCGTTAGCGACGAGAGGTCCTTTGAAAAGGATGTGAAGTCGTACTACGCAAACGCAGACGCCGAGGCAGCGTCAAGTGAACAAGCCGACGATGGTTCAGATGTCGTCCTCCGCAACGAACGTGAGATTGCAACTCACGTCATCTCTGTGGATGATGATCCGTCGCTCAATCCCTGGACCTTCCGTTCGTTCTTCCTTGGGCTTGGCCTCTCTGCCTTCGGTGGCTCGTTGGGTATGCTCATCCCCTAGCTCTTCGTCTTTCATCCTTATCTCGTCCGCAGCTGAAATTTATTATTTCAAACCTGTATGTTCAGCTGTTTTATTAATCCACATTGATTCATCCATCTTATGCCGTCACTTGTAGCAAACCATCTTGGTGTCTTTGATGTTCCTTGCCATTATCTCCTACGTCCTCGGGTTCGCGATGGAGACGATCATTCCACGCCACGGCGTGTTCCGGTATCTCAATCCTGTTAGGTGAACGTTATTCCATCCTTGCCATTAGCTAACCCCTTTCCAGCACCCATTCAACAAGAAGGAAAATGCATTCATCATCATTATGGCTAGTGCTGCAGCAAACTCCGCCCTCGCAACCGAGGTTCTTGCTGTGCAGCGTTTGTACTACAACATCACGCCCAATGCTGCAGCTTCCATCTTCTTGTTGTTCTCCAGTCAATTGCTCGGCTACGGCATCGGTGGTGCAATGAGAAGTAAGTTCACTGGTCATGATAGACGACGAACCTTCTAACACAAATGGACGAACAGCGATACTGTTGTACCCTTCCAAGATGCTTTACCCTGGTGTCCTACCACTCATTTCGATGTTCGATGCATTCTACCGGGATGGTGCCTCTGCACGCCGTCGATTGAAGGTCTTCTACATTGTCTTTACTGGGTAAGAGCACCGCATTCGTCGAGCATTGATCATCAGCCAACATTAACTCCAAGCATATTTATTTGGGAACTCTTCCCGGAGTGGATATTCCCATTGCTCACTGGCATTTCAATCTTCTGCCTTGCAATGCCAAACAACGCTGCAGTCTCCCGAGTTTTCGGTGGAAGCAATGGTAATGAAGGTCTGGGTCTTCTCTCTCTTTGCCTTGATTGGCAGGTGGGTCGTGAGTACTAAGAGGGTTCCTCTGGCTAACGTCCTAAATCCCAGTACGTTTCCGGCGGTATAAACCCTTTGACGATCCCCTTCAAAGCACAGGTAGGCCGAAAGTAAGATGCTCGGTCGAACGGCATGGCTTACAGGACGTTAGCTTTCTGGCTTCATTGGATACCTTACATGCATGTGCGTATGCAACAAATTCACTATCGTGATCTTTCTGATAGACGTTTATCAGGGTCGTCTTCGTCGCCGTCTACTTCAACAACACCTGGGAGTCCCGGAACTTCCCCTTCGTAAGTTTGGGAATGCTTTGGGGGAGCACCACGCTTACCGACCGGGACATGATCAGCTCTCCCAGTTGTTGTTCTATCCGAATGGCACAGTTTACAACCAGACTTTGATCTTGAACTCAAACTACGAAGTCGACCCAACCCTACTTGCCGAACAAGGGTTACCGTACTACGCTGCAACATGGGTTATCTACCTCATCGCCACGAACCTCGCAATGGGAGCTACTTTCACCCATCTCCTCCTTTGGAACCGCGACGACCTGCGTGATGCTTGGGGCTGGATGAATCCTTCCAACCTCCGCAAACAGTGGCGAGAGTTTAGCTGGCAAAACGTCAACTGGAAGTTTTGGCAACATGACGGTATCCGGGCAAAATCTAAAGACAATCAGGATATCGACCCTCACTACGCTGAAATGTTGAAGGTGAGTCCCAGGGACTTGCAATTCCAGACCGAAAGCTGACGCTTCTGTGCCCAAGTACCCCGACGCCCCGGACAGCTGGTACTATGCCGTCTTTATCATATCATTCATTGTAGCTTTGGTAGTCATCTACAAGAGTGGCTCTACGCTGCCATGGTGGGGCTTCGTCATAGCTATAATTCTCGCGACCGTGTCAATTCTCTTCTTTGGAGCTTTGTACGCAATCACCGGAATCGGTATTACCAACCGTATGTTTTCCGATGCATTAGTCTTCTGGAGTTTTCTAAATTGTGAAAAGAAACACTCGTGCAGATGATTGCTGGCTACTTGCAACCCGGCAAACCGATGGCGAACATGTACTTTGTTTTGTACAGCTACAGTGAGAGTCCATGCTTACTGCTCTCCAGGCATGGGTTCATGATTGCATTCCCTAGATACTCTTAACCAGGCTCTCCTACTACTCCGTGACTTGAAGATCGGCCAGTGTAAGTTTTGTCCCTGCAGTATTGCATTTCGGAAAGGCTGATGCATTAGTTACAGATGCCAAGCTTCCTCCCCGAGCTGCGTTCACGGCCCAGATTACCGGTACTCTCCTTGGCGCTATCTTGAACTACTGTAAGACACCATAAACCCTCTCAGCTATATCTCACCCTCTCCAGTCTTGATGAACTCTATCATCGACAACCAGCGTGATGTCCTGCTTTCTGTCCAGGGAACGAACATCTGGTCAGGCCAGCAACCTCAGCAATACAACTCCAGGCCATTGCATGGGGTGGTCTCAGCCACCATTTATTCGACGT
>JBBPRG010000452.1:0-12231 GCA_038092895.1 Chalciporus pseudorubinellus | reverse complement strand
GCTGTCTCCAGGAGCTCCTCAAGATCAAGCGCAAGAAATGGATTTGGATGGGGATGGGGAGATGGGGATCGTTGGCCTGGAGGTGAGTCCAGAGGTGGAGAAAGCATCCGCTGTGGGCTAGGCGAACGAGAATATCGCCGCGGCTGCACATCATCAACAGATGGATCAGAGTAGACGCTTCGGAGAGGTGAAGGACCTCGGGATGGTAAACGAGGGGGCGAATGGCTGGGACTCTGAAAAACAGTCAATCTCTTGATTTAGTACCACAGAACTGTACAAACATGACGCAGCCGTTGTCTTGGTGGTGAGGAAGAGTTCCGATAAACTCGAAGAGGTCCCTCTGCTCCTGCGCCAGCCTGAGGAATAGCTGGACCAGCGTTTGACCCACTTGCAACGGCGCCATTCAAGAAAGCCCGAAAAGTGTCAGAGCGGGCAGCTGAGCGGATCGCATCCTTCTCGTCCTCATTGGCCTCGCGCAGATGTCGTCGCCATGTGTTCGCCGTGTGTAATCGTCTTCGTTGACCCTTGCAGTATTTCCGGCATACACACCAGAACTCTCGCATCGATTCTGAGTCTGGCATGGTGAGAGAAATTATTGTGAGATAGAGAAATTATTGTGAGATAGAACGATACATGGAGCGATGAGCCAGAACGCATAGGACGCGCTAGATTCCAATAATGGTCATAGGGTAAACATAGTCACACATCGAAACCCATATCACCCTTTCTCACTGGGGCTCAGCAGCCTGCCACCATTAGATGTCTAACTTGAGCCACTCCAAGCAATGTGACCTCATCCAAGAATATCGCACAACCTTGGATATGGCCCTTGCATAGCTGCAGGCGGCACACATTATGCGCCAAACAATCAACCAGCGCTTTCGGAAGATCACTTGCCAATTGGTAAGGCATCAGCGACACATGGCACACTTGTCGATGCTGCAGGCATCGATGTCGCTGCTTGAGGAAGGAAACCGGGCGATGGTGGAATGCCTTTCTTGGGACAATGAGATTGCCCAACAACAACGAGCCACTCTGACAAGAATTTGTCAGAGAATTCAGGAGTTCCATGCAGCCAAGGCAACTAGACTGGCAGCGACGGACCTGAGCTTTGGGCCACCAAGTGGTTTGCTCCCTTCCTGAATGTAAGGATTGTTATGTTTGTCAACCATACCACTGATCATTATGGTGATTCTGACAGATGTCCCTGAACATAATAATAACTGTGTAGCACATAGGATGAACTACAATGTATTATCGCTTCACGGAATGATTAGAGATCAGCGATTTCGATCTAGCAGGATGACAAAAATAGTGTTCGGCATTTGTAAGAAGGCTACCATCTGAGAGCACAGCAATCAAATCGGATTGAGCGCATGCAAGGTTTAAAAGGAAAACCATTATTACCATTGACATTGACATTTTCATCATCCCCCTGCGATCCCATGTTGTACTACTCACCAGTAAGTGATATATTGTTGGGTCCTTCTGAAGTCTTAATTCCACATGTAGGGCTGCAACACTTGTCCAGCTGGCATGACCTGGAGGGCATCAAAGAAGAAAGGGAAGTTTGGGCCGTGCACTGCATGCAACAAGAAGAGGAGGAGATATTCGGCCATGCAAACATATCCAGTGATCTGGAATCGTGGCTAAGACACAAATGCCATGCTGCACACCACTGGGTCATGGACAGAACTCGGTCTTCACACGGCGAAACAGTTCAAGAGTCCAGAATTTGTGCCCAGCTCTGTGGATGAAGACTTGGAACCCTTGACAGTGGTGAATATCGGGACAGGATACTCTGTGTATGACCCTGTTCATCCCCAGCACAAGATCAGCGAGATACTCAAAGTTCAACCTCAGCAACTGGGAGAGTCTGATGGTAAGTGGACCAACTGTTCATTGATTTCATCAGTTTAAGGTAACTTCGGTATAGTCGTCATTGTTGGGAGTCATTCAACTTTGAATCCACCGACCAGAAAGGAGTTCAAGGATCTAGCCAGTGCCATCGCCACACTGGAGGTCAACCACCAAGCATTGAGAACAACTCAGGACTCGCTGGCCAGAATCCATGCTGAACTGATTGCCGCTATGCAAGATACCTCGGCATTGAGCAAATATGAGTGGCTCAGGCAGGAAGTGACCGATGTTCAGAGCAAGCAGATGGTGACGATGGAAAAAGTAACGAACATGTAGTGAATTGTAATGATTCTTGTGCAATACAAGGGCAGTAAATACTACACTATGATGATTGCGCACTTATTAAGAACTCTGCTGGATCCATCCTCTTTGCCTTTCGCTTTCTTACTGGCCTCCCGACTGCCAGAGGTTCCACAGGATCGTTCCTCGGCTTCTTGGAGGGAGCACTATGTGCGATGTTCCCTACTGGCTGTGGGTGCTTCTTCACTGCTGGAGTATCTAGAGGAGTAACCAAGTCTTCTGGCATCCTCATGATGGAGCATCTTACTCTCTTGCACCACTGGACAATGTTGGCAATGGAGATGTCACTTATCACAGTGGAAGCAACAAAGCTGGCGATGCAGGGATATGCGCAGGTTGCTGATGCAACCTTTGCCATGTGGACATCTCGAAGGATCATCCCGGCGAATACCACATGTAATCCTACAAACCATTGGCCATGTGGTTCGGCAGATGGCCCTCGCACATTGATCACTGATATGGTTTTCCAAACTTCACTCCACTGAGTATGCGGCATTTCTCTGATGTTGTGTGATGTGACGTCCCAGCCAAGCTCAATGGGGAGAGGGAGGCAACATGCATGATTGGTGTCGAGATATAGGTGCTCTAGTGCCATTACGAGCTGGCGGTACTGTTTGTCACTTGAGAAACTTAGCATGAAGTCACATGTGTCTTCCCAGTTGTGTCTGACATCGGTGGGACAGCAATATGGTCGCCAGGCAATACCGTTTGCGTGGCTCTCCTTTAGCTGTTTGGAGATCCGTTTGCACCAAGGCAGGATGCTTTGGGAGATATGATAGGCTCAAATTGTTTTCCCTCGCAGCTCATGAGGGATGAATGGATAGCATTGCAGCGATACACATCCTTGAGTGACAATCTCCGCATCCCATATCAACATCCCGGCAAGCAAGGCTTGATGCAGGAGATCCGCTCGGCTATAAGCTTTGTCATTGTTGGTGAAAAGGTTGCCGTTGAATGTCATGTCATGCTTCGATGACCATTTATGACCCTCTGATGGCAGATGGAATAATTCATACTGCCAATCTAGCTCACAAGGAAATGGAGGAAGCAAATTGCTAGTCTTCACCTGTGTGATGGAATGTCAGCTCGATTCAATCATCAAAAGTTATCATTACCTGTGATAGGTTCAGAACACGGAGCAATGCTGCATATTCCTTTCGATGTGTGAGGGAATGGAGGAAGTTGCATTGACGTTTGAAATTTGCTGAGTATTGAGAAGGGGATTCCCAGCAGGCATCTTCCTCTGAATCTGATTTTTCAGGGTCGTCACATCTGTTGCTTGCTGCCAGGCTGGTATTCAGGGCTTGCCTCTGGGTAGAACCGGGCAAAGTCACCATGGGGATAAGTCATTGAGATTTTGGTAAAGGCCGACTGGCCAACAGTGCCGCTGTTGTCGCTGACAAGGACTTGGAGGGGATGATTGGCGGAGGTATGATTGCAGTTGGAGTGGATGCACCGTGTTCATTCTGGGTCACCATCATGTTCATCAGCAACATCTTCATGGCAGTTTGTTGTGACTGCTTTGCATTGGCCTTGAAGGCAAAAATGGGGGAGAGGAATTGATTGCCCTGCCATTCTTTCCAATGACAAAGCAGGAGTTCCACATTGTCTTTTGACATGTGTGATGGTCCTTGATCTCGAAGGAGGAGGATTTGGGAAGGTATCCAGTGTCAACATCAACATAGTCAGCGAGATGTTTCGTCATCTTAGAAAATGGCATGCTACCCTTGCCACCAGAAATGTCTTGCCAACAGCAGTTCATAAACTCACGCACTAGGCACTTTTGCTTGTCAAGGCTGGCAGACAATACATCTTCCATCAGAAGATTCCAGTGGCCTTCTGCGTCCTTTTTCATCTCAAATTTGTCCTGAGAGACTGCTGGCATTGATGGCGTTGTGGAAGCTAGCAGGTGGCATTGAGCGTGTGGCTATATTCAATGCGTATGACCCTATGTTTGAATGCGGCGACAAGGAATTTGTCTCAAGTATTGACGATGGGATCTTTTTCCCATGTTGGACACACAGATTTCAGCAAAGGGCCTTCATCCAGCCTCTCATTATAATCTTGGCTAAATTCCCATCAGATTATTAGATCGAATGAGTGAGAAGAACCTAACTACTCACAATCCCTGTGTGATCTTTCCATCAGACTCATATCCCCAAAACATGACCATCCTCACGCCAAACTATTGGTACATCTTGATGGAGAGTTCTCGAAGGAATGGTGTCAAATGTGACTTTATTTCTCTGAAATCAAGTTTGTCATCAAATATGAGAATCAGCCATTGATCTACTCACTTCATCTGGACATCTTTTGGCACTCCCTTCATATTCCAATCCACCACCATATCAATGTATCTCTTCTTATCATCAGCAGAGAGGGTTTTTGACAGCGCTGACACTGCTTGTCTCCCAAATGTGACATAACCTGGACTGCCAGCGGGGAGCGGCATGTGCTTGGCGACCTCTGCCATGATCTTCTCTCGATTCTCTTAGCCAAACACATTGAACCAAGTCATTTTGCGAAAGAACTCTTGCTTGTCACTCATCTACTGTGACCGATTATTGAGCCAGTTTGTCACCGACTGTTGGACACCTTAGATTCAGGTGATCTATTTGAAATCTAAACAAGCAACATACCTTTTGCAATTTCAGCATTGCAGCTCGGTCATTTTCATGATGCACTGTGATGAATTGTAGTTTGATTCGCTCAATGATAGCATCCTTTCTCATAACCTTGCATGGCCAGAGATTTTCTGATATTCATCCAGAGCAGCCTCCAGAATGGAAAGTTGCTTGGCAGTGAAAGATGAGGGAGGCATGGCGAGTAATAATTGAAAAAGTGGGCAGTGAGTCAGAAAAAGTAAATGACCCAATTGATTTGCAACAGAGAATTTCTCTCAACACCACCAAGTCGGCCGAAACTGCCCACTGACAAGATAAACGCCGAACCTGACTACATAAGAGCATGGGACTGACTTTTCCAGATTTCCATCTTTTCTTCCATCACGTCATTCTTCCATCTCACCATGGTCAACTATTGCCATAAAACCTTCAGTACAAGCACAACTTACACCAATGCCACTGCAACTGGAAGTCAATCAAAGCAAAGATTCAAATATGCATCTCGAAAGCCTCCACAATCCTTGGCAGCCAATTTGCCAGCCCTGCCGACCACACCTTCAGCAGAAGGCAATTTGCCAGAACAAGTCGCTCAAAGCACAACTGGGGAGTGGGTGACATTTGAGCAATTGGAATTGGAGAATGAGGTACAAAACTGTCAGCAGAAACGGAAACAGGCTGGTACTTCTGATTTCATTGGCAAAGACATCATATTCATGATAAACAGGGCACATATGATTTGATGCAGGAATGGTTGGAGTATGAGGGGGAATACTTGGAAGCCCTGCTGAAAAATGAAGGAGTGGAGGAGAGGACTTGCAGTTGAGGTTGTGGGCAGGATGGTGTTTACAGATGCACCAATTGCTTTGGGCGACCAATCCTTTGCATGAGTTGTTGTCGGGAAGCCCATCAGCTACTTCCACTTCATCGTGTGGAGCAGTGGGAAGGAGATCAGTTCACCCCTTCCAGCTTGTGGGCCGCGGGCCTCGTTTTGCAACTTGGTCATGGGGACAGACGGTCTCTGGCAGCTATACCTAGCCAGCCTGTAGACTTCCCTGACGATGACATAGAGGAGAATGAGATTCTGGAAGCAACTGTGTAATCACTCACCAACGACGGCTTGCCAAGCTTGACAAGCATTGACACACTACTCGACTCCTTCTCGACTGTCAACACCAGACGTCATGATAACAATGGCAATCCCCTCCTCACTGTCATTGATGTCGCCAGCATTCATGTTCTTGCCATTTGTCCTTGCCGATGTGCTGATCAAAATCCATTCGGCACACACAGCTATTACACATCAGGTTATATCCAGCGACACCAGAATCCCCCAGAACAGCATTCACTTTTCAAGTCCTTCAATCTTTCCAACTGATGAACCTGGAAGGCAAAGTGATGGCAATGAGTTTCTACAAATATCTACAGAGGCTCACAGATCCATTTCTTCCCATACACAGCCAGTGAGTATACTTCATATCTTGGATGAAATGGCTAACTGTGATGTAAGGACCGACACCGAGAATTGTTATGAACTAGCAGACAATGGCAATACCTTCAAAACAAGCTGGAGTTCAGGTTTGTAAGTGATACAAAGATGAAGGCCAAGGATGGTGATCTCACTTACTTTTGCCCCGCTTGCCCTCAGCCTGGAATTAATTTACCAGAGGACTGGAAACAGGATCTCCAGGATGCTTGGATGTATGGACGATCTTTGATCATGAATGGGAATTTCTTGGCAGAGCATATGAAATTGAGGACTGACAGTGACTTTGATCTCGCCCCAGGGATGGCCTATTTTGCTGCCATCAAACAATATCAAACTCATTTGAAAATCGCCAGTGATAGTCAGCCAGTATGTTTTCTCTTATTTCTTGCACAATCTCTCTTGATTTTTCTGACAGAAATCAACATGTCATGAGCATAAAGCTGTGAATCAAGTTCACACCACCCAAAAACATCTTGTTGCAACTGGAATCGGCGCCATTGCCTGTGCTCAGCATGGATGCTTTGTGCCAAACTCAGTGGTTGACTTTTAAAAAGGCAAATGACATGTCAACATGGACTACAGGCTTTGCCAAGCATTGCGATCTCTGGGTGAATTATCCAAAGTCACAGTCATGTATGACATCATGTGTCAATACAGTGTTAACTTTCACACTTGGGCATCAAATAATCCCTACCTGACATTCCCCCAAGTCCTTGAAATTATATGAGGGATTGGATTATTTCATATACACAGTCATCAAGACACTTGCCTCTCCAGATATAGTCCCGACCTGATTTCAGGAATTGGCAAGGTTGACGGCGAAGTCTTAGAGACCCTCTGGTCCCAGCTAAACAAGATTTGTGGCTTGACTCATTCAATGTCCACTGCACACCGCTGAGAAGTCTTGGATGATCACATGCTAGACAGCAATCACAAGAAAATGCTGAACATCGGTGCGACTAATCCCCTTTTGTTTGTAAACAGTCTCACATCGAATAAGCCTGTTCTCTTTCCAGGAAGTACATTCAAGCTATAACAGCGTTGAGAGATGCCGAGGATGGATATGAGAATCTTACTGCCGATGCCAATGCTGATATCACTGGGCGATGGATTGCCGATGTCGATTGTGCTCAAAGTCGACAGCAGGTGGACATAACAGCGATGGACATGTTCGATGTCAAATTGGAAAGAGGTAAGTCAGGCATCATTGCCGATGCATGCTAAGACTAACCCAAGAAAGCCCCTGCACGGGCAGAGATGCAGCTTCAGCTGGTCGACAATCCCGCTCACTCGAATGCCACTTGCCATGTGGCTAGCTGGATATCCCTTGGTTTGAAGATTGAGGAATTACAGTATGCTAAACATCTTCATTGCTAGTACATTGTTTGTTAATCTATTTCCAGGTTGAGGGTCACTGGTTTGTTAAAGCAAGCCGGTCTCAATCCAATGGTCACCGAATGCCTTGATATTGTTGAATGTAGCGTATACTCTTAGTATAGTAAGTATTTACCACGCTATGTGTACACGTATTTTAGACTCAGCTCGTCTGGGTTTAAATTAACTTCTTGACTTCATACCACCACGTTTGACACTACCAAGCAACCTCATTGCAGGTAAGTACACTGGAGTAGTTCCTCATTTGCCCTACTCTCAACAGGTTATGAACCCTGGGCAGCTCAGCTGTGCAGGAACCCACTGCTGACTGCTCCAGTGTTCTTGCCTTGCAAGAACGATGGTTGTCCTGTGTGGCTCACACCGCTGGACATCCCTTTGATGCGGTCACACTCAAGGGATATGACCTTATGAGCTAGTTCCCATGGGGAGACTATGTCCCCCACAGCAAGGGCTCTGAGTGTTCACGCTGACGCGGTTTTCTACTGCTCCCTTTTCTTTGTCTCTACTCATCAATTAGGATTACGCTGATGCCTCATCCCTGCAGATCCACCATGGGTTCTTCCTCCCTCAAAGATATCGCTCGTCTCAACGGGACCAACTACAAGTGTTGGGCCCAGGAGATGGAGGCTTACCTCCATTCCATTGGTGTTTGGCAAAGCACTATGGTCTGCACTCACCCTGACACAGATGTTACCCTTGCTGCCGCCGTCGAGCACTGGGATGACAACGACGACAGAGCCCAGGGTTCAATCACCCTCCATCTCGAACCCACACTCGCCAGCTGTTTCACCGGCTGCACTTCCGCCAAAGCCCTCTGGACATCACTCAAACAACAGTATGAAACACCTTCCATTTCCAGCACCATTACCAAATTCTCCAAGATGTTAGCCATCATCATCCCTGAGGACAACCATCCGGGCCAGGCTTTTGCCCACCTCAACGCATCCTTCACAGCGTTGGAGGAGCTAACCTTCAAGGTTGCCAACAACATCAACTTCATGATTGTTGTCAACAAACTCCCCGCTTATGCCGTCAGCATCGTTCAGTCAATCAACCAAAAGTCTACCTCCGGCACCGTTGCTGCCCCCATGGTCATCCCTCCCCTCACAGATTTGGAGACCCAGGTCACCGCTGCCTGGCAGCATAAGATCACTACTTGCCCACCGAAGAACACATGGAAACAGCCTGAACCACAGGCTAACAAGGTAACCGCTATCAAGCAGAAGGGGGAGGACCCCAAGTTTAATCAACAGCAGGATTCATCGTCGCCCAAGCAGGCTAACAACAACAACAACAACAAGAAGTGTCATGGCAAGCACTCCGAAAAGGGGCAAGAAAAGCGCAAGGAGCGTCATACGCACGTTAATGACACCGTAAATTCTTTTGCCTTCGCCACCTTCCTTGATGCCCCCATTGTCACTCCCATCCCAGACAGAGGGAGCCTACTCCTTATCCACATACCACCCTACCAGGCCCTGACTACGAAGACATAGACGACGATGTTTATGATGAAATTACCAATGCTAACATGACCGGCTCCCCTGGGTGGTCCAACCAGGAATTCTAAGGGTTCTTCAACATGGTTTTGAAGCTAGTAAGGGGGTAATGTTACAATTTACGTCCACTTGTTTCCTTTTTCCTTTTCTCCCTCTATGTACTTTTGACCTTGTCATTGGTTCGAGTCCAACCAAGGCAGTGTTACTTATGTAACCCTTCCATCTTCTTCCGTTATGTTCTACGCATTACTCAGCACATGACTCATTACTTAGTCATCTGTGTTCCATCACGTTCTATAGCCTTCCATCCCTCAGCTATATAAACTGTGTACTTTACTCGATGTATTTTCCCAAGTTGAACCCACTCTTACTTTCCTCCCAAATACATCGATTCTTCTCTCCTGTCGTTGCACTTCTGAGTCAACATTTCCCTCATCGTTGTGCCTTAGTGCCAACACTCCTTGAACTCCTTGAAGCTTGGCAATGCAGCCAGAGCTCTTCATTCGACGACAATGCAGTCATCGTCTCTTTGAACCCTTGACCCACATTGCCTTAAAGAGTCCCATGCTTGCTCAACCAGACCAAGCATAACAATGGTGGCGACGACGAGGACACCGTTTCCTTGGGAAACAAAGACTATACTGATGAGTACATCTCGCAGTACTTCAACTTCGAGGCCAGTCCATCATCATGGCAAGTCGCCTCTCCCTCCATTCTACTCACAGCCGCTGATGTGCGGTATCCACCACAGAACAATATTTCGTATACTTGTTGTATGTCTGATGTAGTAGATAGAGTGCAATCTACTGCTTTCCCTCCACTCTCAATGTGTGATAATTGTTCTAAGCACAACGGAAAGGGAAAAGAGAGGAAAATGGATATGCCAAATGATATATGGCTACTTGATTCAGGAGCTTCATCTCATTTTACCAATAACATAAAGGATTTTGTGGAGTACAACGCTTTCACCAAGCCCGAGTACTCTCAGACAGTGAATGGTCATGCACCCATACGAGGGATAGGCACGGTTATCGTTGAGTTTAACAGACAGTCTGCGGCTATCGCCGACTATCTATATGCCCGACTGTAAGATAAAACTTATATCTATGAGCATGTTACTCAAAGATCAATGTCTAACATTGAAGACCGTGCCAAATCATATCGAATTCTATGACAAATGCACAAAGAAAACCCTCCTGTCCTTCCATTCTCATGGATGTGATACCATGTACTGGATCAGAGCCCCTACCATCCAACCACATGCCAAGACTCTCTCTATGGTCTGTGGACTATGATTTACTCCACTGCCGCCTCAGACACCCTTCACGTGACATGCTAAAAGCCGTGTGCAAACATATAAAGGACTTCCCAGATATTGAGATCCCAGTCCACCCTCCTATTTGTCCTGGATGCGAACTCCGCAAACAGCCTAATCGGACATTTCCTCATACTGAGACGTGGGCAACCGCTCCTTTTGAGTTAATACATTCCAATCTAAAGTCATTTGAGATTGAATCCTATCATAAGCATAAATATGCTGTCGTCTTTTATGAGGACTTCACCTCAATGTCTTGGCTCGCCTTGATCAAATCCAAGGATCAGACCTTGTTGAAGGTGTATTGAGGATGCCCTGGCAGAAGGGGAAGATTCCCCTGAGTACAGGTCCATTGGAGTTCCTCTTGTTGGAGAACGGCTTCTTCTGCAGGATTCAATGCGGAAGAAGATGCCGAGGGAGTAGTGGCGGAGGAGGGGATCAAGGGAGGGGGAGCAGTGCGAATGATTTCCTGTTTGATGTAGTCATGCTGGTCATTGTTTGCCATCTCCTCGAGGTAGCAGTCAATGTCTTCTAGGAATTCAAGCATGCCCATCTGGTGAAGGGCAATGGTGATGTTTGAACAAATTTCCCATTGGGTGACACACAGGGTTTGGTGTAAGAGGTCAAGCTCAGCGAGGGGGACATTGTGTGGGATGAAGATGGTGAGACGTAGAGTTTGGAGGTATGCCCAATAGAGGGCATAGAGTGGGGAGGCCATGTCTAAGTGGGCCCCTATGGCAACTGCGAGGCGAGAGTCTCGGATAAGATCATAGAGACAGTGTTCTGAGTTTTCATCAAGGAGGTCAGGGCGGAGATGGTGTGCATAGATGGGGACGTCTACAGCAGTCACCGGTGCAGGGTCCATGAGGTGTAGAGGAGGGGGAGAGGTAGAGACGGATTCGGGTTCATGCATGTGCCACCCAGGAGTGGTGGCGAAAGATATGGGGACGAGGTCGAGCTCACGGGTTCCCCATCCTGGGGTGGCTCCCGTAGGGGATGGGGGAGGAAGTTCTTCAATGATGGGGGAAGGGATTCGGAGTGAGTCAGGTTCAGTAAGGGAGGAAGAGGGGATGATGTGGGCAGGAGTGGACATGGTTATTTGCGAGATAAGGAGTGAGTTCGCGTTGAAGGGGAGGAACTGAGGGAGTGAAGGTTTTTATATGCATTCAAGATTTCCTTGGCATATTTTAATTCCCACTCGGGTAACCATGAATCTTCTTCAGCCAAGTATCCCTTCCATCGGATAAGGTACATCCGTTGTAGAAATCTAAAAGATCCCAAGGAAAGAGATCCAAGGTGGTCAGTAGAAAAAGAATAAGAAGGGTGCGATATGTGCGACCCTTAGGGATTCCAGAAGGAAGGGACAAGAAAGGTGACTTTTAGGGAGGCGTACCACACTCTGGAGAGCTGGGAAATGGGTTTCCGGAATGAAACCAAGAGTCCTGTCTTCTTCCTGACGCTTAGGACAGAAGGGAGGGACGAAGGAATGGACGGATTAACGGCGGAACGGGATGCGGACGGTCGGATTCGGTGAGAGCAACCTCAGGAGAAGGTGGAACGTTTAGAACTTAAGAGCGGAAAGGAGTGATCTCGAAAGATGGTATTCAATACGACTAAGAACAGTCTTTTATAGTCTGGGTATTCCCGAGACTTTTGACAGTGACAGGAAGTGATATAAAAATAGGAAGGTAAGTC
>JBBPRG010000451.1:0-12233 GCA_038092895.1 Chalciporus pseudorubinellus | reverse complement strand
ATGGTCCTCGTTTTCGTCTTATTTAATAGCCAACGGCGTACTGCCCGAGATTCTCGTCCCCCTCCCGGACCTACGCCGCGCCCTCTCGTCGGGAATGCGCTCCAAATAGACCACTCAAGGCCCTGGCTGACCTATGCTGAATGGGCAAAACACTACGGTTCGCTCTCGCCTACTTTGATCTGACGTGCTGACGATGACACTATCCTTGAAACAACAGGTGATATCTTGATGGTTCGGGTAATCAAGCAAGACATGATCATCATCAGCTCGGAGAAGATTGCCAAGGACCTTCTGGAATCTCGATCCGGCATTTACTCTGACAGACCTTACCTCGCTACAAGAGAACCGTGGGTTTTCTCTCTCTCTCTCCTCGTCTGTTACGTCTAATTGCATGCGTTCTCGGTTAGGTATGGCTGGTCCTATAGCATGACATGGACCCCGTACGGCGATGCTTGGCGTTCGCAGAGGCGGATGTTTCACCAAACCTTCCGTGCGGAATCATCGCTCGCCTTCCGTCCTCTTCAGCTTCAAAAAGCTCGTGAGCTCATCTTGAACATGCTCAGAGAGCCTGGCGATTATTCAACCCATATCCTGAGGTGAGCACGATTCCATCGGGATGTTGATGTTAATATGTGACAACGTGATTAGGTTTGCAGCAGCTGTGATCATGGCTGTTGTGTATGATTACGATATCGCTCCACACCACGATGACCTCGTCGAACTGGTGGAGCGCGGGAATACCCTTGCTATTGAGAACATGACGCCCGAATTAGCTGCGATCATTGACGCTTTCCCTTTCCGTTAGTGATGGCTCATTGCTCCATGCGGTGTTGGCATGTTCATGAGTTCTCCAGTCCTCCGTTTACCCGAGTGGTTTCCGGGGGGTGGTTTCAGACGTCGGGCAAGAGTTTCAACGTACTATTCTAACAAGATGATGTCAGAGCCTTTCAAACATGTTGAAAAACGCGAGGTAGATCAACGTCTTCACATTCTGGTACGAAGCTCAACAGAACTAGGCTGAGGGTAGCACATCGCCGGCAATGGCTCTTGAAGTATTGAGGAATACGAAAGACGGTGGGGATTCTTCATTCCTTGAAATGGGAAAAGGTGTATGCGCGACGGCGGCTGGAGGTAAGCCCATGCCGTGACAAGCAATTCACCCTTTGGGGTCTAACTCCCCATCCGCATAGCCGGCTTAGAAACGGTCAGTCCGAACTTTGTGTGCGGTTCGTCGATCTGATCTTTCTGTAGACCTCGTCCACATTGCTATGTTTCATTCGCGCAATGTGTCATCATCCAGAGGTACAAGAACGGGCGCAAGCAGAGATCGAAGCGGTGGTTGGCACGAATCGGCTGCCAAACTATGATGACAGACCGAATCTGCCCTATGTTGAGGCTGTTCTGAGAGAGACCTTGCGCATGTACCCCGTCGCACCATTGGGTAAGTCTTTGGGCGGTGCCTTTCGGAGTCGTGGTGCCATTTTTCTCAGGGATTCCACACGGAACAACGACAGATGACGTTTATAATGGCATCTTCATCCCGAAAGGTCAGTCTATGAAGTGAATGGGTATACCGTCCAGCAGTTCACACTTGCTGGCAGGCTCTACTGTCGTGGCGAATATCTGGTTGGTAAAACACTCGCAGCCTCTCGTGTTTCAAGAATGTTAACATCTTTTGTCGATTTGAAGGGCAATGTATCACAATGCGGAGATTTACCCGGAGCCGGACGTCTTCAAACCTGAAAGATTCCTCGTAGACGGTAGGCTCAGAGACAACGAGCAATCTGAGAACAGTATCGCTTTTGGATTTGGAAGGTATCTCTACGACGTATTTCATCAAACGCCATCACTGGCACTGACACCCTTGACCAGACGAATTTGTCCAGGCCGCTACCTCGCCGACGGTTCTCTCTGGGCTGTGATGGTGTCTATCTTATCCACGCTGAAGATCACGAAAGCCCTCGACGAACAGGGCAAGGAGCTCGATGTTGAACCAGAGTGGACGTCCGGGATCACAACGTAAGCATTTTGCTCGATGGGAGTGGGTCGTTTGTGATCTTATGTGCGTCTGGTAAAGGTCCCCTCGCTCGTTCCCGTGTTCAATCAAACCTCGTCGGTCGGACATTGACGTGGAGAAGCTTTTGAGAGAAGACTTTTAAGTTGGAGATTCGAGAAGGGCTATCACTCGATACAATCTCGCCAACTGTGTACATATCGACTGTGCATTCTAGTTCCCCACTGTTTAAGTTGCTGTAAATGTAGTTTGAGTTGTACATTATGTACTGTACCGCCGTGTACTACCACTCCGCTTACCATTACTCATGATTCTAATGCCATTGCTCATCAGATTTATCTTGATCAACCCAGTATACATATACCACACACCTGGGGGATGGAATAGCCTAGAATGCAACCTGCCTCAAGACGCGATTCAAATTTTAAATGCACTCCCGGGCCCAAGAACGACTCGGAAGGGACGAATGATGTCGACATGAGTCTTTGATGCGAGCCCCTATTCACGATTATATACACGATTTCGCCTCCGAACAGCTGTCTGTTACGATCTACCATCATGGCCTCCACAGCAAAAAGTACCTCTCCAATGCTAGTCGTGAATCAGATCGCTGACGCTGCAGACCAGACACTGTCAAGGGCATCTATTTCAAGGTCGGGGAGACCTCTCCTCGTCTCATCACAGTGCCCCTAGAGATCGAATACATCCAAGACTTCTCGGGTGAGCAAGTAGAGGTCGTGGTTCCCATCTTACCACCCCTCCTCGGGCCAGGTGAGGCTTACACCTATGACACGGTGAGCATCAACACTATGGGGTTTGATGGCCCACCTCTCGCACAATCTTTCAAACTGTTTGTCCGCGACAACTTCCTCAACGATGGATCTCCGAGGAACATGATTCCCTCGATCCTTACGAACGGGAGAGCGCGACATCCGTGGGCAGGGAATCTGCTTGCGTTGAAGGAGACGGCGCAAATGTCTGAGAGGTGGACGGATTGTCGTCTTGAGGACGTTGCGACGTTGACCAAGTGGTTTGAGTGGTATTGAAATAGGGTGATTTGCCAGGAACAAGTGCGTGAATGGTTCACTCGTCGTGGCATAAATGAATCTGAGGATGAGTCGGATTTATAGGAACTTGCGCAGCTTCGGGAAGTGCCTCCCGATGCAATCGTCGTTCCGTTGAGCGGTTCGTGAAGAGGTCGTGTTCATACGAGATCGTGCGTGTCTCGGGCTGATTGTGTCCGGATCGTGATTTATGGCTGTCAGTAATTAATTATGAGCTTAATGAACCTCTTCCTCCTCCAGAGTCAAGGCATTACTACTCCTTCATGATGTCCCCCCCAGGTCGAGAGGGCGATCACGATTCCGACGTGATTCACGGACTTGCATAAGTTGCGTTTCATCGCCCTACCCAAAGGCAGAAGAGCAAGTGATCAACACTGCTCCGGAATGTGAACGAGCGAAGGAGATCGTACGCCTGCTTTCTAAAGATTGTAGGGCCATCGACACTGCAGCGGAAGGCTCGGACTCGCCTGAGTAGCCTCAGCCTGAGCCCTTAAGGCATATAGAAGACACGGGGCACGAAAATGGACGACGCATGGCGCGAGACAACCTACTAGTACATACTCAAGTTCGTCATCATGATGGAGGGGCCAGTTTGAAATAAAGGAAAATCCCTCGAAAAGGAACGCCACGCAATGTTCGAAACCACTGGCACGACTTGCTCACATATACCACAGATTGCGATGGAACATTCCTGAGCGCTATTCTGGGATGGCGTGAGGTGCGACGATGTAATCTTCGTGGCTCAGTTACAACGTAACTGTTGCTGGGTAGAAGGGCTCAAAACATCGATTTTGGGTTCGGGCGGTTATTTGGCTCCCCAATTGTGGGAGGTAAAAGCCCGTGGTATAGCGCAAGTATGCAGATCCATCTGAACCCCTATCCGCGAGGGGGTACGAAATCTCCTCTCTTGAATCGATCCTAGTTTCAACCCCGGCATCTAGCAATAATTACAACATTGTGCACGATGTGCTTTTCTGCATCCAATTTTGGTGGGCCCAGACTCGCTTTCTCAAAGAAAAGCGTCCGGGATCGTGGGTTATAAAGGAACCACGACCATCACCGGCACCACCGTGATCAGATATGCACCCAGAGTCTCAAGCTACATGGGTTGCCGATCACCCTTCCGTGCTCTTATATCTTGACTGCTTTGACGAATATGTTTATAATCACGTACCGCAATACCTCCTTCGAGTTCAGGACATGAAACTCGTCGACAGGGAAACATTATGTAGGAATTTTCGGCCGCGCGCACGCGAGAGGGCGAGAGCCATGATCGTGGCAAAGGAGACTTCGACAGAAGCGTATAAGGTCACTTTCCGTCATGTAGTGACTCCGAGTCAGATTGTCGGTCGACGTTCTAACCCACCCGCAGAAAGACATCAAACAGCTCCTCACGTTCGCGATCTTCTCTCATCGATGGTGAGATAGTGAGCCAACGTTCAAGGATATGTCTACCACCGCCCAACGGTCCAAGCGAAAAGGATCTGGGTTCGAGAAACTTCGTCGCTTCTGTGAAGTTGCAAAGGCCGATTACCGCTGCGAGTACGTCTGGTCGGACACGTGCTGTATCAACAAAGAGAGCAGTGCGGAGGCAATCCGATCCATGTTTCGCTGGTACGAAGACGCATATACATGCATCGTGTACCTGGCAAGGTCCTCCAACATTGCCGATTTCCAGGGAGAGCCCTGGTTCAGTAGGGGATGGACGTTGCAAGAGCTCCTCGCATCGAGGAGGCTTAGAATCTATGGGAAGGATTGGACCCCTCTCTGTCCCAAGATGGAGGAAGGACGAGACGAAGACTTTCCCCATCCCAATGACAAGCGCAGCGACTTCGTCCTCAACGCCATCAGTGCTGTCACAGGCATCCGCTTGGACAGCATTCGAAGCTTCAATCCATCAGACGTCTGTGTTGCAGAGAGGATGAGATGGGCGTCCAAACGGAAGACGACCCGCATCGAGGACGTTGCATACTCTCTCCTGGGAATCTTCGACGTCTCCATGCCTATCGCATACGGCGAAGGAGACAGGGCATTCCAGAGACTACTTGAAGCGATTGCAGAACGTTCCCAGGATCCATCTCTCCTCGCTTGGAGTGGCCCTCCTTCGCGATACTCCCATGCTCTGCCTTCGTCTCCAGCATTCTATAAGACAATCACTATCGACTCGGGCTCGTTCGGCGGGGATTCGACATTCACTGTGCAGAAGCGTGGTATCCATATCAAGTTGCTCTTGATCTCTGTACAGGTGATTCGGAGAGGCATCAACTGCACACTCGAGCCCTCTGATGCCGACCTCATCTCGAGCATGATGATCAACGGTGGGTTCCCATCCCGCCTCCAGACGTCTCTGGAAGATCACTATGCTATCGGGGTTGTCAACTATGATTTACACCCCATCCGTGATGACATTGGTCAACTCAACGCAACGGGTGGTAGGCGCTACTTTGGGATTATTTTGGAGCTCTCTCAAAAGTCGTTGCTTGGATTTTGGTTGTGTAAAAGAAAGGAAGAGACGGATGGACTATTGACTATTGTGGGCAGTGCGAACGACTATGAAGCAGAGCTAACAAATGTTTGTCTGTTACACTAGCTTGCAACTTGAAGCTGTACAATGGATTGTCTATCGAGCGTATTACCACGATTTACCACCAAGGGACCAGCTTCAACTATTTACAGATGGCCGGAGACATGATTTTTTGTGACATAAACTTGAACACTAAAAACTATGGCCTGTGACACTGATTTTATTAGCAAAAATGTCATGCATCAGTATCAGCGCCACAGACAGTGATTGAGAAAACGAGCTTCTCCAAGGAACACGAAGAATAATCAATCTTCCGGCCTACCCGAGCCTCCTGACATTCGGAATTACTGGAAACCAAACACTCTCATAAGGTCGGTGACCAACGGTCGCCTGAACTCTTCAGGATCCCAGCATTCCTGGATGAGTTCTTTGAATGCAATGGGAATAGTTTTCCCGGGTTCAGGTATCTCAGATCGTTCCTCGCGTATGAGTTTCTGGATAATCTCATCCTTCTCTAGGCCGGCAAAGGGCTTGGTCCCGAAGAAAATCTATTATCAGCACCTCAGGAGCAAGCATGCAGAGCAGAACAAGTGGCACGAACGTGAAGCATCAGTCCTCCCAACGAGTACAGGTCACATTCCTTGGTAGGAGAGATGATCTGATCTGGCGATTTCTGCGCCATCATGGCAAGTTTTGGATCAGCGAACCGCAGTGTCTCGCAATTCTCAAGCCACGTTGATCCAACGAATTTGCGAGGTAGTGTGAAACTAAAGTCTGTGAGCCGAGCTGTCCGATCGTCGCCAACAAGCACATTGTTCTGATTGGGGAAGTTAACATCGGCCATCCTGGCAGGTCAGATACAATAGCAAACGTACACTATGCAGGTTCCCGTGGACGACTTTCTGATTCTGAACTGTATCAGGTAATGGTTAGCAATGATAAGAGGCGTCAAGTTAGCACTGACGATAACGCAACCCAACGAGGACATTACTCAGCTAAGAAAACATACATTGAGAAACCAGAAGCGAACCGATAGACACATAAGCTCACCAGACCCTTCTTCTGGTCCAAGGTTAACTCTGGGTGTTTCTCCAGGTACTCAGAGAGAGAGCCATTGTTATACCACGGAGTGACTAAACCCTGCATTTCTTCCGAATCGACGATGCCGAGCAAAGGGACAATGTGATGGTCATATAGGGTCGCCCGGAGGAATAGATTCACCCTATATTTCTGTGATGGATAGTCCCTGTCAGGGTATCAAGAATTTGGCAACAACGGGCCAAACACTCACCTTTTGTGTATTCATCCCGATCGATGTTTTCAACGCGACCTGTTCTTTGATCAGTACGTGGAATTGAATTGGTAAAATAAGCAACCATGCGAGGGATGTTCCCTTTCATCCAGTCGCACTTCCAAGTGTCTCCGCGTTGATTATAAGACTCGGTCCTTCTGGTGACCTTGCCAGTCATGTTATCATACGGTAACTCCTTCGCTGCGGAAAAGGCATGTCAACTGTATCCTTCGAATTTCAAGCAGAAACTTACTCAAATCTTTCAAAGTCTGTCTGCGGGCGTTACCTTGCAGTACATCTGCAAGTTCTTCCGCGATCTTTGGATCCAGTCGGCATCGCTTCTTCAAGACTTTCAGCACCTCCTTCCGTCCTGCGCGTTCTGAGATTGGGGGGGGCGAACAATCCGAAGCGGCGCAAGAACTCTATGAACCACTGCTCCGGCGGCATCGTGAATTTATTTCCACCCTTCTGTCCTTCCAGCATCCTTTGCATGTTGGAGCGCGATTCCTGATATTTGGGGTGCTCCGGTAATCCAGTAATACAAGCGTGGCCTGCTGACTTGATCCCGTATTTGCCCTCTATCTCGCCCCTGTTGCGTTCCCACCAGTCGTCCATGAACGTTTCTTTCTCGAGGCGTGTAACGGCAAGAGCAATGGGGACCTTGGATCTGCACAGCACCTCATAGAACAACCTGTAATTGCTCTGTGTAGTTGCCGTGATGCGGTTACCACGAATGCAGAAGAGGAGCAGATCTACACCACCTCTGCTCGCCAGGTCTTGGATGAGGTCGAAGGTATTCAAGATTGCGGGAAGGTAGCCGACCGTGCCGGTCGTCGGCTCCTCAAGGCCGACGGTGTCCCAGATGAGAATGTCTCGATCCCCAACTTCAAAGTCGTATGCTTTGAAGGACATGGTACATCCCATGACGTCTGGAGACGTTTCTGCGATCGGTTTCCTGGCAAGAAGATTGATGACAGAGCTCTTGCCTACGCCCGTCTCTCCAAAGAGAATGACATTGAATGATGAACGCAACGTTAGCGCAAGTTCCTCGGCCACCTTTGCATCCAAGTGGCAATAATTTGTCAAGAGCTCCGTTATAGCACCCCGCCTGGGACACTCTTGCAAAGGAGCAAACTGTGGAAATGAGCGTAGCGTCTCGACGATCCATTTTTTTGGGGGTGTGGTAAAACTACCCTGTGACCTTTCTTCGCATCGCTCTAGCAACCCTGCGATGCTACTAGCTCGCGATTCTTGGTATTTGTTGTCCGTGCGCAGTCCAGTTTGAACGCAAGCATGATCCACGAACTTGAGCCCCTTCTTTCCCAGAATTTCTGCGTTTCGCGTCCACCAATCCTCCATAACATCCTCTGTCTCAAGGTGTGTGATCACGAGTGCGATTGGAACCTGGGACTTGCATAAAACTTCATAGAACAACTTGTAGTTGCTTTCTGTAGTCTCGGTGATGTGGTTTGCATGAATGCATAAGAGAAGAAGATCGACACCACCCAGGCGAGTCAAAGAATGAATGAGATCGTAAAGTTGCTTCACCGTACGGAGGTAGTCGCCGGCCTTGATCTTCGGCTCCACGAGGCCGACAGTCTCCCATACATTGTGTGAAGTGACATCGGAATTATGCATTGCGAAGGACATAGAACATCCTTGAGAGTCTGAGGAGCAATTGGCGACGGTCCGTCCAGTGATTAGGGTGACTGTGGAATGCCTGCCAACATCTGCTTCGCCAAATAAGATGACGTTGAAAGTGTTCGGCTCCCGGACTAGCACCGCGCGTTTGGTCAACCTGCGCTTAAGACATCTCTGGAAACTTACTTGGACGTTCTTCGCTTTCGAATGTGTTTGCAAACTTGATCGCAAACTTGACACCCAATCCGCATCGTTTTTGGAAGACTTCTACCAAATCCCTCCGCCGTACACCTATCGGAGCGAGAACGCTTGAGGAACGCAAAAACTCCATGAACCACTCATGCGGCGGCATGGTGAATCTGTGTTCACTGCTGTATTCTTTCAGCAGTTTTTCCAAGTTCCTCCCACCCTCCCCATATTTCCGGTGATCCTCTAGTCCAGTTACGCAAGCATGACCAGCAAGCTTTAAACCAAGCTTTGTCTCCATAGCGTTCGCATTTCGTCCCCACCAGTCTTCCATCTTCTCTTCCCGCTCGAGGTGAGTGACAATGAGAGCGAGCGGAACCCTGGATCTGCACAACGCATGGTGGAACAATCGGTAGTTTCCCCTTGCAGTCCCCAGGGATTGAGGTACGCGAAAGCAGAAGAGGAGTAGATCAACACCGCCCATGGATTCTATGTCTCCAATGAGTCCCCAAGCTTCCTCGACTGCGCGAAGATAGGCATTGGCCTCTGTCTCCTCCTCCTCGAGACCAGCCGTTTCCCAGATACGAAACCTTCGTCCGTTAATATCAAATGCATAATTAATGAAAGGCACAGTGTCCCCATGGACGCCTGGCGCTGATTTCGCGACTTTCGCGACTGGCCGCCCAGCGATAAGATTGATGACAGAGCCTTTGCCTGCGCCCATCGCTCCGAAGAGGATTATGTTTAAGGAGTCCATTGAAAACCTGAAGCCGTTAGCTTCGAACTCGTCTTCATGCTCTTGGTATAGCACTTACCACTAATAAAAGCACCAAAGTGCAGAATGGGGTTGATGAATGGCTCCGAGGAAACGGAGGGGGAAGTGACTCGTCGGGGTTGAGGTAGATGATAGATCGATTGGGAATGGCTCGGGGATACTGAGGTCAAAGGCGGCACCTAGCAAAGGGAGTAGAACTGGGAAGACTTTCTCTGAGGGTTGAATTAGTGTGCGAGGCTACAGTGACAGTGAGCTAGGTGTCCAGTATCTGTGGGAAACAGCAGGATGACTTCAAGTTCCATCGCAGCGGGCATCGTGGAGTCTCAGCCATGCAGAACACACGATGTTTCCTTCCACGTGGCATTGTATGTCCTGGAAATCAAGTTGAGGTTGAACTCTTAAATGATCGAGGGCTGCATTGCACAGACAGTCTCAACGAGATAGATGTAAGGATGGTTCAAAACCTACATCATGCGCAGCGACCGTCTGCATAATATTCGACAAAGTCATTGCACAGCATTGCTGTAGGGCAGGAAAGACGAGAATCCCCCCCTATCCATGAGGATCTGCGGCGAAAGCAACCGTCGTTGGCCTCACCACCATCATGCCCACAAAACGTAGTACGTCTCGAGTGACCATAGCCGTCATTTTAAAGCAGATCACTAACCCCACCCCACAGAGACCGTCAAAGGTATCTACTTCGAGGCCGGGGAGACCTCCCCTCGTCTCGTCAAAGTTCCTTTGGAGAATAAATATGTCCAAAGTTTCCTCACTGGAGAACAAAGAAAGATCAAGTCTCCCGTCTTACCACCCATTCTCGGGCCAGGAGGAGAGCATGCCTACGATTCCCTGCCCATCGACACCCTGGGGTATCGTGGCCCGCCACTTGCACAACCTTTCAAATTGTTCATTCGCGACAACTTCCTCAATGACGGGTCACCGAGGAATACGATCCCTTCGACGCTCACGAACGGGGTAGCACCACATCGCTGGGCTGGGAATCTGCTGGCGCTGAAGGAGACGACGCCGACGTCTGGGGCGTGGACGGATTGTAGCATGGAGGACGTTGCGACGTTGACCAAGTTCTTTGAATGGTATGGAGATATGGAGATTCACCGGCAGGTGAGTGTTTTCTTCTTGCCTTGTTGTGGGATGATCGAAGGAATTGAATGTGTTAGACTATGGAGCGGGAAGTGGCGCAGCTTCGAGCAATGTTCCCGGGTGTAAACGTCGTCTCGGTCGATCTTTCCCCAACAAATTAGGGTCGAGGCTGGTGAGTGTTGGTATGTACGATAGGATCCGTAGAGTTTGAGTCTGTTTTTTTGGCGACTAGCCAGATGTACGCTGCCTTGGACAATCGAGTACTAATACATGAAGTACTTCCAAGTTTGTATTCTCCGACGCGGCCTCCCTGTGCTTCAAAAGGCTCATCGGCTCTGATTAGAGTAGTTTCACGAAGCGAGCGTCAGAATGAGACCCCCCGCGTTACATCGGATGATGCTATTGATTTCTTCTAGTACCACCCTGCTGAAATCCTCGTGCAGATCCCTGACATGCGCTCTCAGCGCCTCAGCGATCTCGTACGCATTGGCAAATTCAATCACGCGCACTGGCAGTAGGTGGGCGCGACCATTCCCTCAAGCTATTGTTTTGGTATCGTCCACCACATCGTTTGTATCATGCATGCCGATGGAGCACAAACCGTCGGCTCGGACGAGTTGAATCGCCCAACCAAAACGGCCAACGCAGACGCACGAGTCCGCATATATGCGTCTTCAATGACCCCTCGTAATGCAATGGCTGATTGTAATAAGATAGGTTCACATACTTACGTGAATAATAGCCAGCTCGTCGCGCATCATCGAGAATCGATGATGGTGAATATCAACGTAGCGTCCGATTCGGAGGAGGCTCAGCGAGTTGAGGATACGAATTCTCCACCAGCCCTCGGCCTCTCAAGTCGTTCTCCGCCTCGTTTATTTCTTACGAAGTAGCGCATATGAGTTGTCAGCAAGAAGATCCAAGGGGGAGGGGTCCAGGAGTTCGCCGGTAAGAATTAAAACCGGATCAGTAACGAATATTGTGGAGTGAGGACGCACCTCAAGCGGTTCGTGACATGGGTCTGTGCGTTCTCTGAAGGCGAACAAGCCCCATCCAAAACACCAGAGGGAGTACAAGCCAAAGGAGACGAGGAGCTACTGTAGAATCTACGCCTTCACAGAAGTCAGAAACAGCTTCTCACTTCAAGTTGGCGAAGTTAGAAAAGAATTGGAGACACACGGATGGGAGAATTCCCGTGAAGATGTCAGTGCCGAGGGGATAATGCAAGAATGATGACAAGAGAGCGAGGAGGTGGATGAAGAGGAACACAGAAGCAAAGATAGCGACGCAGTGATATGGGGACGCCGAGTTGCCGTGTCATCGTCGCTGTACTCATTCCTGCAACTGGCCTCCCAGCAACCAGATTGACTACTGAGCGTTTTCCAACACTACTTTCGCCGAATATGGTGATCTTCAAAGCCGTCACGGTGGGAATTTAAATGATGTCAGGCCCGATATCCCCCTTATGCTATTGATATCCGTACCGTTATGAGGAGGCACAGAGCCTGAGCGTGGGATTATGAGGCTGGTTGTGTAAGGGTGAGAGGCGGTGCGGAAGATAATATGGAGAGACGTGTATGAGTGTGTTTGAACCAACTTTGACAATTGGGAAAACTGGTAGAATTCGCGATGATATG
>JBBPRG010000450.1:0-12243 GCA_038092895.1 Chalciporus pseudorubinellus | reverse complement strand
TCGTGGTGGGATGCTGTTACAACCTTATGTCCTCTTCCGGTACGCATGGCATGTGCATGACTAGGTATTCCAAATATGAACGTTTCCAAATTTCAGACTTCCCCTTGTCTAGATCTCTTCGAGAGATGGTCCCCACCCCAAAATTGCCGATCACCGCTCTCCACCTCGCCGCTCAAGTTCCAACTCAGTGGCTCAAGAGTCCACAAGCGACTCAAGACGCCGAATTAGCCGTACACAAAGGCGTGTATCGGGCCCTTCTGCAACCAGTTATGCGGGCAACGGAGCCATCAAGGCAGACCGCAGACGCATCGCCGTCTGAACGACCCATCCCCCATGGGCTCGGGGAGACACCAGAGAACCGACGGCTGAAGAAGCTCAACAACGAGGCATACAAGGATTGGCCTACGTTTTTGGAACGCGCAACGGACAGGCTGGGCATCAACCTTGCGGCAATCAGCGAGCCTCTTCCTCAGTGGTTCACGCACGAGGCAGGCCGGCTGAGAATGGAGAGTGCCCTTTCCGTGTTGCAAACCCTTCGCTGTATACTCGGTCCATTGGTGGAAAGTCTCATCATTCTAGACCGCCGCGATTGGCTACAGAAAGAACTGGCGGAGTTGAACCGAAACGGACAAAGCATGGAGGTGGATTTGATCAATTTATTTGATCAGAGCGGACGGAACATCGCATTAGTAATCAAGCCTGCCGCAAATGTGGACAGTGAAAGTAAAGTGGTCGAGGGCGAATAATAGATTCCTTTACTGTCACATTGGTGCATCGAGTTCGCCGACTTCTGGTATAGCAACATGCCGGATAAAGTGGTTTGCAATTGACCTACCGCCCACCATGCAATGGCCACGTGAAGACATCTTTCCCGATCTTTACTGAGATCTGGTCGACAACAAAGCCACCCGTTTGCGCCTGCGAGAGCTTATTTGCATATGCCTGATTGAGGGAAGGAATGAGGCAGGGAGGAAAATGGGGAATTCGCTGAAAGCCGTCTGATGACGTTTCCCTTGCTCCTGGATGAGACATCAATTCTGTTTCTGGGGTGGTCGACTGCGGCATATTAAACTCGTCCAGCACGCCGGCTGTGGAGAGAGAGGATATATTGGATTCTTGCGCCGTCTCTTCCAGCAGAGCCCAGGCTACTGAAGCGTGGAATTTGGGGTCAGCATAGAATTCCTTCTGCCGCAATAAGCGAAGAGTTGGTGCCAGAAGATCTAAACAACGACGTAACTGATTGAAAGTGTCAGCGGAATATTCGCCTCGTTGAGCGTGAACTGATGGATAAATCACCTCCGCGTGGCCTGCGCCTACTTCAAGAGCCAAGAAGGTTCTGGTTCTTTCATCATTCGTTAGTTCCGAAAACGTGGTAAATGACGCATCGAAACTGTGCGCAGTCGAGGCTGTGAACTTGTATGAAGTCGAAACTGGGGGCTGGACGTACGGAGCTATGGAAGAAGCGAGCTGCCTGAGGGCTTGCTTAAATTCTTCGCGCTGATGCGGCCGAAGGAACAAGGGATGGGATAGAGAGACGTGCAGTTCCCATCTGGCAGATTTGGTACTGCCATCGTGCCTCCCGATTGCGTGCAGGGATGGTACACGCTCCTTGGAGAAATTCAGCACCTCCTCGACTAGAGTGTGCAATGCATTTTTGTGATGTAGCACGAGACGAATGTATATGTGTGTCGCGTACTGCCCTTCGACATGGGGAAGCGTCCTCACACGACCTTGGTGCAGAGCTGGGTTGTCCACGGGTGTTGAGACAGTCAACGATGCAGACAAGGTTGGCAGTTTCCTGTGATCATATGGTCAGTTCTGGCTGCAAACACGCGAAACTGGAGACAATGTGACCTTTTTTTCTTTAGCACCGGGAGCTCATTTTCTGGTTCAGATTGTTCATCTTCAGAGCTGGAGTATTCGACCAATCCAACTGACCCGCGCTTCATTCACAGTTTCCCGGATGTGCGCAAGTCAGAACATCATTAATTTATTCATTTCGGAACCTGTGTCACGAAGGTTCCAACTGAACGGGAAGTTCCGGACTTGGCCTTGCAATCTTATCTACATGGCCGTTTCCATTGCACCTTGTCCCGATCCTCTCATAGAGGTGGTAAAGAGACCATGAGTGTCCAGTTCATCAACAACCTTGGCGCAGGTGCCCAACCGGCCTTATCCCACTCACATGAGCACGGCAGTCATAGTCACGATCACGGCGGTGAGCACGGACATACACACGAGCATCTCGACCACCCAGGTATGCACCCATCTTTAATCTCGTTGCTCCACGCGCATAATCTCTCACAGGAAAATTTGCCGAAAGGGATCTTCCTGACTACACTTCCCGAAACTTCGAAGAGAGGGGTTTCACGGTCGGGATCGGTGGGTACGTTGACAACATATAGTTGATGTCGCCATCTAAAGCTTCTCGACCTTTTAGCCCCGTCGGATCCGGGAAAACTGCCCTCACGCTTGCTTTGTGCAAGCGACTCCGTGGCGAATACAACATTGGTGAGCGATTCACGCAAATGGCCTCGTGCCTTGATTCGCCTTCTCATTCTCAACGATTTACCCAAAGCCACCGTCACGAATGACATTTTTACTCGGGAAGACCAAGAGTTTTTGATTAAAAACAAGGCACTCCCGGTTTCACGTATTCTCGCAATCGAAACAGGTGGATGCCCTCACGCTGCCATACGTGAAGACATTAGTGCCAACATGGGCGCACTTGAGACTTTGCAGGCTAAATATGCCTGCCAGCTCCTTTTTGTGGAAAGTGGTGGGGACAACCTCGCTGCGAACTACTCACGGGAGTTGGCAGATTATATCATCTACGTGATCGATGTTGCAGTATGTATCTTGTGATGTCGAATTGTTTCCTTTGCTTGACCGAATTCCAGGGAGGTGACAAGATCCCACGGAAAGGCGGTCCGGGCATCTCGCAGTCTGATCTTCTGGTCATCAATAAAGTGGGTCTATGGTTCATATATCTCTTTACAAGCAGCTCACGTGTTACCTTTGCGAAGATTGATATCGCAGAATACGTCAACGCTTCTCTGGACGTGATGCAACGGGACTCAAGGATCATGCGAGGAGATGGTCCCACCGTGTTTACCAGCATCAAGAACAACCACGGTGTCGAAGATGTCGTCGACCTCATCCTCGCTGCCTGGAGAACTGCTGGTAGCCCAGGAAAACCTGGTGCTGTGAACCTTGAAGAGTGATATTGAAAGTGTTGGAAAGATCAGCCAAGGGAAGAAGACTCTGGCACCGCACTGAATGTAATTTTACTGACTACACTGGGTTGGCGATATTCCCTATGTCCAGAAGTGTATATTATCGACTCTCACCCGATTCCGTTCTCAACGGCGCCCGAAACCAATTGTACAAGATTTTTCTGAGCATGGACCTGCGGTCACAGTAGACGTCACCGAACCGAATACGCTCGCATTCCTTTTATTTGTTGGACCCCGCACCACAAAGTTACCTTGGTTGCTCACCTTGTCATCAGGCTTGGAACCTCATGCAAAACTCTATAACACAAGTGGTCGTTTGAGCGACCTAAGATTGGGTTCTTTGTGATGATTGATTGCAAGTTTGCGACACGTGGCTCTGCCATCCGTCATCATCGTGACCATCATGACCGCATATACTGACTGCATGGCAGGTGCGACAGCCTCCAATCCGGCAGATACGCTCGGATACGGTACTTCTCGTTCCCCCGGGGATATACGCACTCAAGACGTCTGTTTCGCTCACGAATGTGGCTGATTTTAGGATCAAGCCTGAGATTGACGGAGATGTGAATTTGGTCTTTAATGCGTCGCTTTCTGGAACGATGTTCTCGTTCGATGACTGTGACAATGGTGAGTGGACATGTTGAAGTTTCAGTTTTCAACGTGCATGGGAATCTATGGCGTCCCGACGGCAAGTGAATGCAGTTGTTCCACTGACGTGGAGGGATGAGGACTCAAGTTGCTGCATTACAGTCTGAGTGCCTATGTGAGTTTCCGCCCTTCTCACTCGCAGATGAATCGGATGTCCAGGTCATCTAGCTGAGCCGACCTCATTTCGTTCGTTTCCAGAACTATAACAGTGTCGACATGGGTGGCGTCACCCTCGACAACTCGCCCATGTAGACGTATGATATTCCTGGCTCCATCCCAGTGATCCTCGACTCTCAATCCAGGTTCCATGTGACAATCATAGGGAACAACAAGCAATCCCTTATCCTTCTCACCCTCTCAAACATGGCAATAGATCATCGCAGACCACATCGGATGGGTTCGATATATCCGGAAACAATAACTACGTGCACGACGTCTCCGTCGAGAATGGGAACGCGGAGCGGTTAAGACCTTCTAGCGGGAGGATATTCAGCGTCTCTACTCTGCTGGTATGGTGTTCGTGTTTCGGTTCGGGTTAATGCATGGAAGCCTGATTTGGGTGTGGTACAGGGTGTAGCATCGACCAATGTCACTGGCGTCTCATTCGTTCCCCCTGTTTATTTTGATACTCGAGAGTGGTGTTGATGTCATATTTTCTGTCACTGGCAGGGTTCAGAATGTCTATTACAGGAATGTCACTCGCTCGACACATGGAGATGGTCCTAGTGGAGGATGAGCGGCTGTCTTCATCCTAACTCTTGGGTGTCTAGGGGAGACGTGGTACGAGAACTCCGGTTTCGCGTCACGCAGGTCAATCACCACGCTAACGCAACCTATGTGGTACTCAGTAAGTCCGCGGAACATGTATTTAAATTTACTTTTCAGATCACATTGATTGGCGTATCTCGAATACACAGCTTTACTTTCGTAGGCGCTGTCTTCTGTCATTCGATGATCCGCAACATCTGACACTGACATCCATGTGTACTTGTCATCGTCGTCATCGCCATCATCATCATACGTAGGCTGACATAGCCCCATCCAGGTACGGGACTTGAGAGAATCCGAGGAATCAACGAGGAATGAATGATAACGGTTGACGTCCCCCTGACGCCTCTATCAGGCCATCTGATTTCTGGTGCGCAAGCTTGAATTGGGCCCAAAATATCTAAATCACATTCGATACGATATTCGGGGACTGGCGACAACAGCATCCGTTAGTCTTGAACCATAGCGCACCATCCGTTCAAGGAAGCGCTCGTGCTGGCACCCGACTCTTCCGCTTCCTTGGTCAAGTTTGGAAGATCGGCAATCATCATGATGTCCTGTATCAGAGGCCGTCCGAGGCGAAGATCAAAACGGAAGGTACTGAGACTAAGCATACGTCCTACATATCAATGTATTTCCGGGGTATAACTCTGGGGGATGACTCTGTATCTGACATCGCTTAACAGGTGCACTGGAATTGTGTTCGAGGTGGTTCATCCGACATTACTTTTGAGGACTGGCTTTTGATGCAGAATGTCAATCTCACGAAGTAGGATGGTGTCACGGCAACCATCAAAACAGCGAATGGGTGTGGAAGTGGCCCGACAAGCTTGCTGAATTCCTAGGCAAAAATATCGGGTGTACGAAGCAAATATAGCATTCGGGATCTGGGAACACTTGTGGTTTCTGTTACATGTGAGCGTTGTCGAGTTATGGAACTAATGAAGATCATACAAATACACATATCCAGGGAGTCTGAGTTACAGGACAGCATAATACACTCTTAACGTCACGCCGCGGCCTCCTTAGACGACTCGGGCTCAGTTTCCTGAGGGGCAGGTGCAGGTGGAGTAGCTGCAGCAGACTGAGATTTGTGCTGTTTGATGCGCAATGCTTCTTCATGAATGTCGCGGATTTGCTTCGAAGTATCGGTGTAGAATGACAAGACGGATTGGCCGAAAGGCGAAGCCAGAGCTTTCGAATAATACTACACAAGAAATTGCATCAACAAAGCCATATGAATGGTGTAGAGAGTGACGTACGCCATGAGCGCTCTTGGAGTATCCCTTCTGTTCGTCGATGCTCTTGGCACGAGTATGGGCTTCCTTAAGGGTCGACTGAACTTTGCCCGAGATAGTCTGGTCTGGACCGACGGCGCGTTGGCCGATGGACTTGTCAAGATCGGTCATATAAGAGAGGAATTTCTTGGAGATTCCATGCTTGTCTGCGAACATCATAGGGTCTTCCGATCTGCGAATGGAGTCCACTCACTGTCAATTTCGATAGCGCGCTGCAAGATTGCATCATGAAGCTGGTAACCTTTGGAAAGATATTCCGCGGCAACTGAGAACTCGATGTGAGGTGTATTGGGTGACAAGCCTGTGAACGGTACGTACTGCCAGCTCGTGGTTTATCTGATTGCTCGATCTCGGTGGGATGGGCATGTTCCCGAGTCTCGTGGTGCTCCTCGTGCTCTTTATCAGAGGTGACAGTGAGCGTGCTTCCTTCGAGAGTACCTTGATTGAGCTGCAAAGCGATCAATGGCGATATCTGGGGGTGTAGGGATCATACCATGAGGGCGGTGTTCGCCGCAGCGGGCTTCTCGAAAGTGATGACCGCCGACTTTGGCTCTCCCTCGGCGCCTGTGAGCTGGATGGAAGTTATCCTGGCCTGAGTTGAGCTGTGTCAGCGAGACAAGGTTAGGGGACACTTGCTTTCCACAGAACCTGGGTTAGGAGTAAGAAAGGGAAGGAAATCGAGCAGCGAGAGACAGACGTGAAGAAATCATGAAGCTGCGAGTGGGTGGTGGTGGGAGAGATCCCAGAGACCTGGTGTTGAGGTTAGGATGGTCTCGGAGTGGAGATGGGGTACATACGTCTACTGATGCTTCGGACATTGTCGTGGTTCTTGACAAGGCTTGTAATGGACGTGTGAATTTTGATCCAGAGATGGGCATGACATAATGAGATAGACCCTGTGCATGCAGCGACGACAGCGTCAGTGGATGGCAGAGCTGCCAGAGTATCGTCACGTCTCACCGACAAGTTGGCAGTGACAGACTCGCTGCAGTATTGGCAATTGCGTCAAGATGGCCCAATTCACAGATGCTCGGCTCGCCACTCCAGGCAGAAACAGCGTACGAGGTCTGCCAGCAATCCCCCCTGCACCTCCGACTCGTCACACTCACCACTCATCGAACAACCCCGAGTCGCGCGATTTCTGGATACCTCAGGTCGCGGAAGACGGGCAGGTAATCTCTCACGTCAATCTCCACCCCTCACCCATCGCTCACAATTCGCCTAGATTTTCTATGTCAATACCCTGACCGGCAAACTTTCTCGCGACCTTCCCAGAGACGATGACAGCTCCGGTGGTGATCTCGTCGGTTTGACAGCTTTGCAGTCCAGTTCTCGCTCTGGGACTAGCGCGAGTCTTGGTTTCGCCTCCATCAATATCAATCTCAACCTTGGATTAGACGTTCCTTCTCGTCTACAAGCGGAATCACCGGATCTTGTAATGGGTGCGGATCCTTTGTCTACACCGCCTATATTTCTACATACCTCCATCAACACAACACCCGCCATCAAACCTCTCCCTCTTCCACGCATGCCCGCTGCCCGCCCACGCGCTAACACAGAATTCATATCCAGTCGTGAGCCGCCCCGTCTCCCTGACCTCCAATTCGATCCATCAGCCACTCGTAATCGCAGCAGTTCGGATCGCGAGCGTCCCGTGGGCCATCACAGAAGTCTCTCTTCTGAGCTCCGACCCTCCGTCTCCAGTTCAATTCACCATACGCCAATCAATGCACCATCTCGTCTCAAGGAATCAGCTCGCCTGTCCGATATCCCAGAACCGCAGCCCACGCCTTCTACCAAACCCTCAATTTCTACCCCATCATCAGCCTCTTCTTTGCAGCAATCATTATCCCCGTCCACCCCAGAACTCGTATCCGAGCTTCTCCAGAGAGCACGCCAACGCATTCAGTCTGTGATACTACACCTACAACAGTTTGGAACCCCGCAAGTTGCGGAAGACGAAGAAATTGTGGATAATTTGATCAATGCCACCATCACCGCCATCAGAGACCTCTTATATGTCGCCGGCCCTCCGTTTAGCCAACTTGGTGGGAAGAATAAAGCCGACAGAAGCATTACTAGTGCATCGCAGACAGCCCTGATCCCAGCACAACGTCGCGCGATCGCTACGCTCTCAAAGTTCGTTTTGTCAGCAAGAGCGGTCCTGAATGATGGACCATGGATACCGAGCGACAACATCGTACACCTCAGTTCAGATGCTGTAGAGCTCGAACGTTCGGTTGTTGACTTCGTGACGGTAGCACAGGAGGTTAGGAGCCCGGCAACCCATGGGGGCAAGGGCTCGAAACGGTTGCAGGGTTACCTGACAGCCGCCCACGCCAGCCCTGGGATTGCGGGAGCTGGTGCCGCCGGAACTTGGAAAGGCCTTGGGTATGTCAATATCGATGACAATGAAGAGGCACCACGCCGAAACCTGGATAATACCACCTTCAACGAGTCTGTGGGTTGCATCTCCCAAGCTCGGGCAAGGTTGAACACATTCACAGAAGCAGTTCGGGCAACGCAATCTGGTATTTGATTGTCACGCACTTCTTGATCCACTTTGGGCTCAACTCATTTTAGCCGAATTTGTGACCACTTCTGGTCAAGAGCTCCTCAGACAACTCTCGTCGCTCCTTCTCTTTTTGGGTGACATTCACATCGCCAGACATGTCGATATTGATCCTGTCGACCAGGAAAAGCTCTCTGACGGTGCACATTACTCGAGGACAGTTGAAAAGGCCCGCGTCCTTGTTCGTTCATTCGAAGCGACTATGCAGGCCATCTACGACGACGGAGCCGCAATACTTGTCACGGCACAACGCGTCCAACGGGTGGAGCTCGGTGATTCACAGCAAGATCGGGACGACGTTTATGATGCTCTCGAAGCTTTGAGTGCCTCCCTCGATTTCCACCTCCAGATCGCACGACAGAACCTCGAAAGTCTCCTGCACATAGGTCAGGAGCAATTCGACATTTTGGAACGATGCAACAAAAGTCCTATTGAGTGGCGTATGTCGCAACGTAGTCTCCTTGCTGCAATGTTGGCAAACGATACCCTGGAGGCCAACGGAGGATACGATACCACAGACGACCCGAACGAGATTTCAAAGAACGTCGGGAAAGCTGGTGACCAATTGTCCTCCGCACCGACCTCGCCCATGCCACCACCAGTCCCGACAGGTGGAAAACCCAACAATATACCCAACCAACAAATACCCAACAATACATCCCTAGAAGACGATGAAGGTATGTTTGCTTCCCTTATTTCTTCGCAGGGAGTTGATATGCGATTGTGATGTGATTGTAGCTTTCAGATCAATACGCACTCCCCCACGATCGTATAAAATCAAAGCATTCTTTGGAGATGATGCACCTTCACATTATTTGGTTTCTTTGACTGCAGAGGCGAAGCCTTGGTATCTCCGACCCAATTACGATCCTGAACAGGTCCTTATCGACCCTGACGGTACCGTCAGAGGTGGAACAGTCCCAGCTCTTGTCGAGAGATTGACAGCACACGAGTATGCAGGCGAGTTCATTATATTCATGATCTCACCTCCGTGTGCTCATGCATGAGTAGACACCAAGTTCACTCGGGCATTCTTAATGACATTCAAGTCCTTTACGACGCTGCACGAACTTTTCAATCTCCTTGTTGAGCGTTTCTGGATTCAGCCACCTCCCAATTTAACTACACACGAGCTAGCTGATTGGAGGCACTATAAACAAAACATCATACGTATCCGGTGAGTATCCGTTTTTCTGTGTCGAACGGTCACTGGAATGTTTTCGGTTAGAGTGATAAATACGATGAAGTCGATGGTACAAGACGAAGATGTAATCGATAAAGAAGATATGGGCATCCTCGATCGCATGGTCGAGTTCGCGTCGCGCGAAGACGTTCACAAGATTGCGGCTGCTAAACAATTGTTAGCTGCGATTAAGCGAATCGTGCGTTAACCTCTCTCGAATCTGAGAGTTCGTTCTGATGTCCGTGGAAACAGCGTGGACGGGATCAGAAAAAAGTGACAACCAAGTCTACAGATCCTCCCCCTGCACCTATAGTTCCGAAGAAGATAGAGCTCCTGGACATCGATCCCTTGGAGCTTGCACGACAGCTGACGATCACCGAAAGTGAGCTGTATCAAAAGATACAACCTTCCGAATGCTTGGAGCGCTCGAAGCAGTCCAAGGTTGAGTACAACGATGGCGTCGCCAATTTCATTCGCAGGAGCAATAGGGTATGATCCAGACGTTCCTGCGAGAGCGTTACCTGACCGGAGTTTTCGTAGATCGCACACTGGGTCACATATTCGATTCTTTGTAAAGACGAACCTCGTCGCCGAGCTGCCGTCATGAAACAATTCATTCTTGTTGCTGACGTGAGTCATGTAGTTCTAGGCTATCGGAAGATGACTATAAATTGTTGCGTTGCAGAGGTGTCGAGTTATCCAGAATTTTTCCACTATGATGGCGATCGTCACAGGGTTGAACTCTTCCCCGATCCATCGCCTGAGACGTTCTTGGGAGCAAGTTAGCTCGAGATACATGTCCCAGCTGGAGACTTGCGAGACGATCATCAACTCTTATAAGAACTACAACAATTTGCGAACTTCTCTGGCCGCTGTCACTCCCCCGTGTGTTCCGTTTGTCGGTAAGTCTCGACATTCGCCTCATAGCAAAAAAGTCTGAATATTAGTCATTCTTCCTAGGCGTCTTCTTGACTGCACTCACTCACATACAAGATGGAAGCAAAGACTCGCTTCCTGGAAACCTGGTTAACTTCCGGAAGCGTCAGAAAGCATCCGAAGTGATTCAGGATCTTCAACGCTGGCAAGCCCAGCCACACAACTTCCACCCCCTTCCATCCGTTCTTGTGTTTATCAACGAATCGTTGAGTCAATTTGGCGATCATGATGCCAGCGAGGTGTTCTGGCAGCTGAGTTTGGAGAGAGAGCCCAGGGAGAAGGATGAGGAGAAGCTTGCAAAGTGGTTGGTGGATAGTGGGTTCTTTTGAACTGGACTTGCAAGAGGAGAGCACGGTTGTGGTTGGTGGTTACGCTCTGTTTCATGTTGTCGATGTCGATGGGTGCATCATAATATTCGCGAACAGACGCCTTTTTGTAGCAACTTGTACATTGCTCTCTGTTTTATCATATTGATATTTAATGACTAGTTACTGCTGCCAGCTTCCTCACTTGAATTTTTGGTTCCCTCGTCGACTTGATTGCAACCACGACGGTAACAGGAATGTCTACTGAGGAATTACTTTGAACAGTAAGTAGTACCTCCTAGTAGGAACCACTCGAAAGTCCCGGTGACACTTCTTGCAGCCTCAGGTGTTTGACCCTCACACGCTCGTACCTGATTTTCCCTGTGATACCAACAAGTTACAACGCTGATGCGCTGATTGTGATGATGATGGTGAAAGACAATTTCCATCAATACGCCGTCACTGGCACGGTACCGGTCCAAGTATTCTACCTCAAACTAACGGTTGCGTCGGGCTCCGAGTCAGAAACCCCTGACATTTTCAACTTCTAGTACCAGGAGAAGCTCAATGCCATCGACACTATTGGCATCCTAGAGCTAATGAAGTCCAGACTCCACAAGTTGTCGATTCTCAATAGAGCAGGACGAATCTCTTCCGCTCATCGAGAGTCCGATTTCAAGGAGAGCCTGGTTTTCGATTATGTCCATGAGAAGCATGAGCAGATTGACACGTGCATCCGTTGCCTGCCCTCATACTCGGGGATATCTTCACGCAATGCCAGTGTTTGCCCCGCGAGACATATATCACCTCATAATAGGTAATGTGTTCAGCTTCCTACTGAACACGGTGGAAGAAGGTGTTCATCAGTTTTTTTTACTGTTTGATACCAAGCGTCGGTGCGTGGAACCTGATGTCGGACGGCCTGGATCTGTTGCTTGAAGATGTTCCTATTCTTGAGCGCCCCTATCAGATGATAATCTCCACGGATGCATAGATGCCATAAAACGCGAGTAGAATCCGTCAAGTCGCATCCTCGCATTCGGACTCTTATCACCCACACTTATTCCTACAACTTGACCAGGATCACGTCAATGACCTCACCATCTTGTTGCCCATGCCAACCACGAGCACCCTCATTGACTTATGGGAAACGTATGACAACGGTTCGCTTGTTGACAAGTTAACGCACCTCAACTTGCGTCACGACCTTTAGGGTGGACGGAACTCACAGACATCAAGCTGGACATTGAACGTGCCAAACGCTTTGGCCTTTGCAACTTCAATACTCCATTTA
>JBBPRG010000449.1:0-12254 GCA_038092895.1 Chalciporus pseudorubinellus | reverse complement strand
AGCTGTACCTCGAAACTGTGCTTTATTTACTAAACCCGAGCTTCCCACAGCTGCGGCTGCGGTGAGCCTGTCCCTCAGGCTCATCGCCTTTCCTGTATGATTGTGTAACACTGGACGATCACAACATAGCCGCGGACGGACTGTTAAGTAGTCCATCCACAGCTTTCGTTGGTCAGGCGCTCAGGAACTCCACGGTATACTTTGTCCGGTATGCGTAATTACGGCAACTATGATAAAACCAGGAAATCCAATTAACCAATCCTGAACCAACCATATACTAAGTCCTAGAGCAAAATTTCCCCCTCTCGCCAATTATTCCTCCGAGTTCAAAACCCGTGCACCCTCGTGGTAATGGTACGCAGTATGCACTTGACTTGCACGGAGAGTCCTCACCGCCTAGTTACCAGGGTCCATCAGAGAGAAGTTCCCAAGTCAATGTCAATTCTGTTTTTTACATCAAAATGGCCGCAGTTACACCGCTCAATTCACTGTTCACAGGAAGGACAGCTTGGCATACGCAGCACTGAGGGTTATGCCTATCGATCTAGTTGGTGTACAACACCAGTTTGTGTATAAAGAGGATGGTAAAGCCGATACATTCTGTATCATCTTATCTCCTAGCTCACCTTCGTATTGAGCATGAAGTCGCAGCTCCTCTCAGTGCTCGTCGCTCTGATCCCATTGACCTTGGGGTACCCGGGACTAGTACATTTTCCAGAACACCGTTCCCTCGCGGGGCTCTCTCAAGAGCAGATTCGGGCTGTAACTCAAACTTTCACTAGCACGCCCGGTCCCCAGCCTCTCCCTCCTCCGATCAACGATACGTCTTCTAAGCTGGTAAACGATCAGGACCATCCATGGAAACCTCTTCGTCCTGGTGATATTCGTGGTCCTTGTCCAGGATTGAACACGCTTGCTTCTCATGGGGTGAGTGATATCCATCGTAATCCCCTTGGACATTGAGATTTAATACGTCCTCACACAGTACATCAACCGGAGTGGGGTCACTACACCGGGGGAGATTATCACTGCAGTGCAAGAAGGTAAGCCGCCCCAATCCATAAAATCAGTTGAATGGGCTTATCCATGTAATTGTACAAGGTTTTAATATGGGGTGGACCTTGGGAGCATTCGTTACTTACGCTGTATGTCGGATGTGTTCTTGCAACCCTCAGTTTACTAATGGACGGCGTCATGAAATGTCGTAGGCATTCGTTGTCGACGGAAACCACTTGACCAACTTGATGACCATCGGTTCGAACCTGACAAAAGGGGGTGAACTTACTGGCGGACTCGACATCCACGGGAACTTCGAAGGTGAGATTGGTCTTTATTCCTTACGGATCTCTCGGGCTGTTCACTGACGCCGATATTAAAACCCAGGTGATGCAAGCACTACTCGAGGGGATTATTATTTCGGCAACAACTACAGTTTCAATGAAACCTTGTTCGAGCAGGTAAGGCGCACCACCTGCGTCGATTCCCCTCTCAGAATCCCCCTTTTGCACAGTATACCGAAGCTGCCAACTTGGTTGGCAACGGTATGATTACACTCCAATCAGCAGCACTGGACAAATACATGCGAATCAACGACTCGATGGCTCGCAACCCGACCTTCAACTTCGAATCCCCGCGAGTCCTCACCGCCTACGCGGAGACCACCTTCCCACTCGCATTCTTCGTCAACAACCAGAATGCGAATTCGACGCTCAATTTGACGATTGATGCTGCGCGTGGCTTCTTCGAGTTCAGTATGTATCCTGAGGGTTTCTATCGTCGCCAAGCACCATATGATTTCAATGAGGTCGGTGCAATGTATGGTGAGGTGGTCGGTATGGTGGGTGTTCCGCCCGGACACAACGAAGGGGTGGGCAACTTTGTGGCGTCTTCTTGGGACACTGCGTCTGTAAGTCGGAATAACTGGATCATCTAATCCGGTTGACGTTGACCGACACGCGGTTTTCTTTTTCGTAGACGTGTTATGCATATGGTGTACAGGCGAACTTGACAGCGAAGCTGTACCCAGACCCGACCCCTGAACTGGCTGCAGCGATCAAAGCGAACTTGGTGACGTTTTACCAAACTTTGTCAGATCCGACGTGCCCGCAACTATTCCCTTTCGGGCAGTGAGACTTTCGTTATGTATGTCGTGATCTGGACTTTCCCTTTCACTTGCCGATCACTGCCATATTCTATCACATACCGGACAGTCTATGTACATAGTTTATCTGTAGTCTGATAGGGAACGAGTTGCGTCCTCTGTAACCTTATGTGACGAGCAATCGCCAACGGCAGTGAATCTCCTCCATCCCTTCCGCCATGGGGGAACATGGGAACCGTTCCGTAACCTTTTCTTCATTTACAGACTGTTGTACAAAAGTTACAACAATGGTACAAGTATGGATGCAACGCGGTTGTTTAAACTGTACCGTAAAATTGTAGGCTGCCAATCTGCATCAACTATCTCGACCCCCAACGATCAACGAGAGAAGTCGAAGAGAGAGAGCAAGGAGCAGTGTTGTACAATGAGCGATGAGGGAGAAAACCTTGAACGAAGAAAAGGATTCATGAGTAGAGAACGAAAGCGAACGGAAGGAGAAAGGTAAGGAGAGGAAGGGAGTTTGTACAGGACTGGTTGTATATGAGGCGAATGAGTGTTGGGTGAGCACAAGGATGTGCGAGTAATGAGCGGGTAGTGCTGCAGCAATAGATAGCCAAGCAGTCGGCTACAGGAAGGGAACTTGTTCGGAGAGCGGTGCAAAGATAAAAATGCATAGTAGGCGAGATACTGTGGGAATCAAAAGAAGAAAAAGAGAAGTAAACCCAGAGCATTGTCTGACCAGTCGTCCATTAGCAGTGAGGCCTTGAGCCGATAGATAGAAGTGTGCGAGACGAAAAAAACGGAGTGTCAGTGTCAGTGTTGCGAACGCATTGATCTGCGCGCAATAAATGGCGAAGGAGTGTGGTACTGTGGTGAGATCTGGTATGAAGAGATTCGTGAATTTACTCGCTGCTGGTAATGCTGCGAAAACATACCTCTCACGAAAATGATGACCGAAGGAGCGTGTAATCAAAGCAGAAGCTGAAAACTGATGAAATGCACAAAGACTGCCAGAGAACGGAGGACGAACAATGGAAACGAGTAAATCCCACATGGGGAATGCTCCATTGGAAAAAAAAAGTGCACAAGTGCACACAGAACGAAGAAAGAAACGATATAAAATTCCGACGTAAGTAGGGCGTAAGTGGTCAATAAAGTGAAAAAAAGAGTCGTTAGCAGAAACTACAAAAAGACGAAGTAACGCTCAGAAAATTTCGAGCTCCTAACGTCTAACGGAACGTCGAGAGAAACAAGAAAAGAAAAATCGAAAGGCATCGAATGGAATGTAATGGAGCATCGAAAGATGGATCGGAAGCATCAGCCACTGTCAGGGCTGCACAACCAGCCTCATGAAAGTTGGAAGGCGCTGCCCAACGCCAACGTCTCTCCATCATAGTGTCGTGGACTTTCAGGGCTGAGCAGATTCCCACTGGTAGCTACGCTACCGAAAGAAATGCGCCTAGCTGCTCGGCGAAGGGTCCGCGGACGCGAGGGCACAGGCGGTTCGGAAGGGGTGTGGATAGGTGTAGAAACCGAGTTCACAGGTGGGGACAGTGGCATGGGTGAAGACACGGGGATGCGTGAGGGATAGGCTGGCGTACGTTGCGGGGAAGGTAACTCGAGACCAAACATAGAAGGGTTGCGCGCGGCATTTCGACGGGCGGGTTTCTTTGTTGCCGCCGGTGACTGCATGAGAGCTGGTATTTCAACGCGGAGGTTCGGGTTTCGGGGTAATTTGCCCTTGGTTTGGGATGCAGTGGTAGAAGATGCGGAAACAGTAGTGGCAGCCGTGTCGGTGCTTGCGGTGGAGAGATCGTTATCCGTAGATGAATTCGAAGACATTGATGTTTTCGATCTGCATCCTGTACTTGAGCTACGTCCGGACTCGCTACCTTCCTTTTGCCTGGGTGCGGCCAATGACAAAAGCAGCGACGATTGTACTGGCGCTACAGGAGCAAGAGGGGCGGGGACGGACCATGAGGGTTCGCGGGTGCGGGCCTTCTTTGCGCTTTGGGAACGAATCTTCTCCTCTTCGTCAGAGGAAAGTGAGAGCTGAGGTTTATGCCCCTTCCTAGGCTTCTTCGTATGTGAGCTAGTCTGGTTCGGCGTCGCCTTCTCGAATAATAAGCGAGGTTCGGCTGGAGGAGTCTGGGGTGCTATCTTCATTTCTCTGATCGAAGGATTGGGAACCGTCTTCCTGTTTGCCGCAACTGCTGGCGTTGGTGTCACCTTGGTCTTCTTGGGCTTGCTGGAAGGTGTGGCAGGTGCTGACGGAGTAGATCCGTTGCCCCTGTACGATGGCGCTCGCTTGACCTTGACAGCGACTTTCGTACCCATGCCTGCCTCTGCGTACCCGCCACTCCGCCTGAATTCCGCAGCCTTCGATGCGTCTTCCGGCTCAGCCTCAGTATTGACGTGCATCTCGCTGGTACTTGCCAGAGTTAGGGTTGATGCGCGTCGGAGAGACGAAGGGCGGAGCGGAGCGGATATCGACATCAAAGACCCGAAGGAGGAGGTTGAAGCAGAAGTCGTCGAAACGGTGGACTTACGGACTCCAGAATACCGATTCGAGTTGAGAGTAGACGAACTGGGCGTCGAAGGGGAACACTTGTTGTGCTCAGATCGATGACGAGCATGAATCGGCCGCATATATGGGTGGTGCAACACACGATCATGGCGTTGAAGACGAGAAGAGAGACTATAGGCGCCAAACCACCCATCACCACCATGAAAGGAATTAAGAGGAAAATCATCAGAGACAGTTTAGATGCACTTACCGCGCAATACTTTCGCTCCTATCTGCTTGCTCAGCATTCATGAAATCCATGCTAGACTGACGATAAAGGGGACGACGGGTCTGGATGGGAGTATTCGTCCGAGGCTGGAGTACCTCTGCTGGATCAGGTGTCCTCTCTCTTTGTATGTTGCCTTTACACGAGACCTCGCCAATGAGAGCGAATTCCTCTTCCTCGACGACAACCTTGCGCCTTTCTTCCTGTCCCTTGATACGGGCAAGTTCGAGTAGCTTGATACGTGTTGCACGAATGGAGTGAGGCCAGCCATTAGGGCCCTTTGCGGCTGATATACCACGGGCAATCTTATCGAGTAAATTGGAGGGAGGCACGGATCCATTGAAGGGAGTGATAAGGTGAGAAGGTAGCGCGTCAAGGGTCTCGGGTCACAGTTGAGCGTGCAAGAACGGGGGAGAAGACTGAAGCATACCCTTGTCAACAGCCTGACTTCCTCCTCTTTCCACTCGACGACTGAGTCATCGAAATCATAGTTTGAGCTGTTCCATGAGTCAGTGCTGTTCCGATTGGCGGGTGGAGGTGAAAGTAGGACGTGAGACGCGATAGGACTGCGATTCGGCGTTCGAGGCGCGGACGAGGGCGTTGAGGATCTGTGATTCGTCGCGGGTATTTGAGGACGGGGGATGATGAGAGCGAGCGGGGAGAAGGACGTGGGCATGAAATGCGAAACGAGCGGATGGGAGAGACGACGAAAAAATAATAATAAAAAGTCCGATTTATTCGTTGATTCTCTACCAGATTGGATTTACTGGTAAAATCGCAGAGAAGGAGAGTGACTTTGATCAGTCGGTGTCCGTCGTCGTCGTTCGTGTTGGGGAGAACTTAGCGCGATTACCTAATCGGATGTTTTACTTCTCTCAATTTAGACTCCGACACATACATCCGATGCCGGAGAATTAACTCCGACGATGAATTGAAGCGCCGCGAGACTATTTTTGATACACGTTTTGCGCCTCGTGTTTTCATTTCCTGATCCCACCGAACGTGGCATCGGGTGATATGATATCACACAGTACATATCACAGAGATCACACACATACTAGTATAACTCGTACATAGGCTAGCACAGTCAGCGACACGTGTACATCGCATGGCCATGGTCGGGACAATGCGGGACAATCAGCAAATCGAGGATTTAGCGAGTAGGTCCGAGTAGGTCCAATGTCCTAGCGAGTCACCGGGACTCAGCCCACACGTTGGGCGACGATGCGAAAATGACGATCATGAGGTACAGTGCTGGATTTACCAAAACCATCAATCGATCCGCCGCGGGCCTACATACACACCACATACCTTGAATACTAGAGATACATTGTTTTGGCTCGTCGATGAGACCATGGTACAACAGGGACTTAGTGGTTAAAAGTCCCGTCTAAAGGTTCGTCTGCCTGGGGGCAGTCTAGAATATCTATGAGGCTATATCAAGCAGTCAGTCGTTGCCGAGTAGCACAAACAGACGCACAGCGACCGACGTACCCTTTTGGCTTCGACGAAAAAGAACGTGGAGGATGCTACGAAACTGAGCACGAAAAGGAGCAGAAGGTAGCGCATGGTGTTCTTCAGCCAACGAATTATATGGTGTATTTCACTTGTTGTCTAGAGTTTCATTTCTATGGGCCAGTGGAACCACTCGTCGACCGGGCCCCTCTTATACCTTTCTTTCAAGTTCCGACCACCAGCTGTTCCGCCGAGAGGGAGCAGACCCCAAAACGTGCCTCACCAAAGAAAGTTCATTTCCGACACCTGGTGTTTATCCAATTGACATACTGAAACATGGCGACTTACAATCACTTGACATGCATCCAGGGTGAAGGGTAATGAAATGGAAGTGGAAGTGCTCTCCTGTAACGGTTCCTGAGTCGAGCCGCCAGATGCTAATGATGGGGAATACGAAACTTGGGTCAACATGATGTCGAAAAGTTAAAAAGACAGTAGAACATGCGCAGGCCCATGTGTCCCTGAGCTTGAGGAGTGGGGCAGCAAAGCAGGCTAATTAGAGCTTCACTTCCGATATGTGTACGCCAACCATGCTTTAGGAACATTCGCTTGTAGGGACGGCTGCACGACAAACGGCGTAAGTTCTTACTCTTTCACAGAAGACGTTCCTGGACGAGGTATCGAATATTCTATATGGAAAACTGCAACGCTATGCTCCGCTACAACGTGTGTTCTGAGAGGCAATCGGTTAGGTTCACGAACATCCAGAACACGACCACGGCCACAAACCTACGGAGATCCCACCACAATCTCTGATCCAAAGTCATGCAGCAGCAAAAGCATCTGCTTGTTCCTTGGCTGCTTTTGCGGCTTCGCGCTCTTCTGCCTTGGCCTGAAGCTCCGCCCGTTTCCATGCAATGAGTTCCTCCGTCCGTTGTTCATAGTGGTGTGCCAAGTACCCTGCATAACCAAATGCACCCATGGCAATAGCGTGACCTGCCAGGTCTGTAAAGGATATTGTTTCTAATTATGCAGAATGGACGAGTTTATGTTGAGCACGTACTGTCCATAAGATTTCTCCTTTGTATTGCAAGCTGGCCAAAGCGTGATGCAAGGCCGAACATTGAGAAACCGAGGATGGTGGTTATGAATGCCATGGGTGTTTTGTTGCTGTTCGACGCTGAAGACGATGCGGAGGCTGTCGGCGACGTTCCATGTAGAGAGACGAATGCGGAAAGACAGTCAACATGGACAAATAGACCCCTGCCCCGATCCTTGATAACTTGACCTGCCTCCGCGATACACTTGTCCAGTTTCCAGAGCATTCTCTGTCGAATACTAGTAGTCTACTGCCTATCAAATGTCGGACAAAACCTCGCCACTCAACGCTGCATCATCCACCTCTGCACCACGTCACGCAGGTCCTCCAGTCCCGCTGGACGCGAACGCGGTCGTGCTAACACCAGAAGAACAGTCTGCAGTTGAAACGAAACTTCAGACAGCACACAAAAAGAAAGACGTCGCAGATACAGCATTCAAGAGTGGCGATGTCAAGAGCGGTACGTCCTCACATCCGCTTCTGGCACGTCTCAATTCAAAACGGTTCTAGCACTAAGATCGTATCATGAGGTATTGACCTGCATGCGTTGCTCGACGAAGATTGACGCTTGATGTTTGCTTAGGCTCTGATGTATCTTCATGGACTTGACAAGTATGTGGATCAAGATTCGTTGCCCTACAACCTAGCCCCTGACTTGAGCTTTACCCATATGTCTTAGGAACGCGCTTAAGTCACTCGGGATTGGTAGATTATCTCCACCTCCGATCTCTGCTGTTGATCAAGCTGCAAGCGCCAAGGATGAAAAGACCGAGGTTCGTGGTCGTCTTGTCTCGCCTCGTGGTATGTCGACTGGCTGTAGGTCGATATCATGCTCGAAAAGATTTACGCCAACATGTCGGCGTGTCATCTCAAGCAAGAAAACTGGAAACGCGCTGTAGATACTGCTGACAAGGTAACCTCACGTACTCATAATGCTTAGAGGCAGACGACTGAGATTGCGCAGGCGATCGCGAAAAATCCGGCCAACTCCAAGGCACTTTTCCGCAAAGGCAAGGCGTTGGGCGAACTAGGGTACTATGAGAAAGCCGAGGTGGTTCTTTTAGAGGCCAAGAAGATTGCTCCAAGCGGTACGTATTTCTGTAGTTTCACAGTAATGATGCACGAGTCATTATCATCACATGGTCACAGAAGCACCCCTGGTGGATGCAGAACTTGCGCGTCAACGTGCTGTGGATCGCGAGAGGCAAAAGGCTCACGATCAGAAGATGAGAGGTATATTCTTTGCTCGAAACATTTTCTGTACACTCACCATGGTGTCTGGTAGGATGGTTGTCGCGAGATAAGAAGACCGACGCGGCTGCATAAGTTCTAGGAGGGTTATTTTGGGAACGTGGACTCGGAACCCACCGTGTCATGAGAGTAGACAATTAATATACCATCATACTGACCACGATGTACACTTGAACAATGAACTGCTCGGCTCAGCTCTGCACAAGTTTGTAACGTGTCCAGCAGGTGTTTAATCCTTTGCATGTGAAATCGTCCCCGAGCTCCTTGAGCTGGAGGCTCGCGCGCCGACTCGGAACCGGTTGTGGCATGTAATGCACCGGCAATGTTCCTGGCAAGTCCTGGATCCGAGACACCTAAAAGAAACCTATAAGTGCTTCTCTTCAGACTTGGACCGGGTGTCCTCGAGTTCGCACCATGGGTCAAGACACAGCGTCATCAAAGCTCGGCCGTGAGGAATCGCTGACCGTCATCGACAACCGCACCGGCAAGCAATACAAAGTCTCGTGTGTTTGACTTCTTCATGTCTTGTGCTACTGGGCTCATCCGCCTGAATAACAGCATCAACCACAACGCCATTCCTGCTCCCTTTTTCAAGTCCATCTCTGCCCCTCCCGGCTCAAACGACCGACCAGAAGACGAGTCCGAACGTGGACTCCGCGTATCCGACCGAGGATTCCTCAACACCGCCGTCATCGAGAGCAGTATCACTTATATCGACGGTGACAATGGAATTCTGCGCTACAGGTGCGTCTCTCTCTCTCTTTCACCTCATAATACCCCCTGGCTCACAATGCACCCTTCCCATTGACAGAGGTTATCCAATCGAACAGCTCGCCTCTCAATCTACGTTCCTAGAATGCGCGTACCTCCTCATCTACGGTGCCCTCCCATCCCGTGGGCAGCTTTCCCACTTTGAGCGGGAAGTCCTCCACCATGGCGTGATGCACGCAGATGCTGCTGGGTTCTTCCGCGCGTTCAGGTATGATGCACATCCGATGGCCATCCTCACCAGCGCATTCGCCTACTTGGGATCGTATTATGGAGAGGCGAATCCGTCTTTGCAAGGTATGTCGGTGTTATGCTCATCGGTCGATTCAAATCTGAGTGTGACCTCCCTGAAAGGCCAGAATCTGTACACGAATGGTGCAAAGGGGGATTCGGCTGCACTGCAGAACATGGACAAGCAGATATATAGGCTCATAGGCAAAGCAACGACGCTTGCGTCAATGGCTTACCGTGTCCGACAGGGAAGAGAGTTTGTTGTCCCCCCTACGGGGATGAGTTATACGGAATCGTGCGTGCTCTCTGATATGCATTGAACAACTTCCTTGGCTGAATTCTTGAACCAGATTCCTGTACCAGCTCGACCACCTGTCGTCCAGTGATGCATTCCCCACGTCATCTGGATCAGGGGGATATAAACCTCATCCCGTCCTCGCGCGGGCCCTAGATATCCTATTCATCCTTCATGCCGACCATGAGATGAACGCGTCTAGTACCACTGTCTTGCAAACCGGGTCGTCACTTCCTGATCCGTACAGTGCAATAGCCGCGGGGTGTGCTTCGTTGTAGTAAGTCTCAATCGAAGATGCTATGATCGTCTCCCGGTACTGGGTTCTCACTATGTTCATCGTGTGCAGTGGTCCACTTCACGGAGGTGCAAACGAAGCTGTGATCCGGATGCTCATATCGATCGGAAGGTGTGTCCCTTACTTGGCGAGAGCCTTTTCTGAGACTGAGAGAACTAATATGTGAATTCTAGTGCTGAGAATGTACCAGCCTTCCTCGCAGCGGTGAAGCGCCGGGAAAAGGTCCTCAGCGGATTCGGACATCGCGTTTACAAGACGGTATGTACACTCTTCTACGCTTGGCTGCGTTAAGCTCACTGGACTTTGCGTTCTCCATTCACAGTCGGACCCTCGGTCGTTCATCATCCGGAAGGTCGCCGACGAAGTCTTCGCTGTGTATGTTGGCCACTTTCCTTGACCCGAATCGAAAGAACGACGTTAACGCCAACTTCATATAGCACTGGCATTGATCCATTGCTGAAAACGGCGATGGCATTACATGATGCAGCGCTCAAGGATGATTATTTCGTCTCACGGAAGCTTGCTCCCAATGTCGATTTTTGGAGGTACGTCCATACCTTTGGAGCCTTGAATGAATATTTACGGGGTTGTCTACTAGTGGATTGATCTATCGTGCGATGGGTATGTGCCGAGGGACATCGGAGTATGTCACAAACTGATCAATATGTCAGGTTTCCCAATGGACTTTTTCCCCGTCCTGTTTGTCGTCCCTCGTGTTGTGGGATGGCTCGCGCACTGGCGTCAGGTACTTACGTCTCTTTAATTGATCGTGGACCTTGCTGATTTCGTGCATCCAATTGCACAGATGATGTTGTCCCCTGAGGGTGTCAAGATATGGCGCCCAAGACAGCTCTACGTTGGCCCTTCGGAGAGACCATTCGTCCCGATTGAAGAGCGCCAAGCAGTCGAAGGTATCGGGAAGGAACCGAGTGTGGTAGTGCACTCTGGGTGAGTATTTTTAGTCGGCTTCTAGTTTGATAGATTGCTGATGGATGTTGTGTGTCCGTGCATAGGATGGCGAAGAGACGGAGGCTCGTGGAAGAGGTGGGCGTTGGGGTGGTGAAGAGTAAACTTTAGTATGTAGGTATAGGTCACGATCCGCCCTCGATGCAGATGAATGCAGACATGCAAGTTCGGCAAAATATCACCATTCCGGATGTCATGCTGCATCTCCGACCTTGAATGGAATAAGCCGTCTACATCAAAGCAAGGGCATGAAAGAGCACACCAACCCTAAACCCTCGCAAACGTTGGGAGATTAACTTGTCGAGTCCTCGTTGAGACCACGAGCGAATCTCCGTCGAGTGGCGGTGCGACTTTGAAAGACTTCTTCGATTTCGCGTGGACTGCTAGACTAGCTCCTCCTAGTAGACTTATCCTAGACTACAAAATCACAAAATCAGAGAACTACCAGCTCTTGACAACATCGTGTCTTCGGGTGCAAATTTCCTATTCTTCCCGACGTCCAAGTTGATGTTGCCCGACAGGCGTGTAAGCAATCTTTGTCGAGCGGAGTTTGAATTAAAAGTTGGTTGTCAAGATGGTATGGCAATGGCGTGTCCTTATTATTCGTCTCCGTTTTTTCTTTCCACTCCACTTGCTCTCCTCCGAGTCCTCGCACTAGCTGCTGTTTCATATCCGCTCCAGTATATATACCACCCATCCTACCCCCCTTAGAACACACACTACCGAGCAAGCATGTTCGCTACACTCTTTTCTGTCACCCTTCTTGTCGCTCTCGTCCAAACCGTCTTCGCTCAGTCCGGTCTCACGATCGACACACCCACTTTTGTCCAGGTGCGTTACTCGCTTGACTCTTTATGTCCTTGCTGATCACCACTAAAGTGCCAAGACGCTCAAATCACTTGGTCTGCTTCGGTTGCACCATATGACATAGAGATTGTTTCTGCTGATGACCAGTGCGGTGCTGCTCTGTGGGTCCTTCAGTGATGCATTGAGTCTCGTTA
>JBBPRG010000448.1:0-12255 GCA_038092895.1 Chalciporus pseudorubinellus | reverse complement strand
AAAGATCCCAAGGAAAGAGATCCAAGGTGGTCAGTAGAAAAAGAATAAGAAGGGTGCGATATGTGCGACCCTTAGGGATTCCAGAAAGAAGAGACAAGAGGGTTGACTTTAGAGAAGCGTACCACACTTTGGAGAGCTGGATAATGGGTTTCCGGAATGAAACCAAGAGTCCTGACTTCTTCCTGATGCTTAGGACAGAAGGGAGGGACGAAGGAACGGTCAGATTAATGGCGGAACGGAATGCGGACGGTCGGATTCGATGAGAGCAACCTCAGAAAGAGGTGGAACGTTTAGAACTTAAGAGGCGGAAAGGAGTGATCTCGAAAGATGATATTCAAACGACTAAGTACAGTCTTTTATAGTCTGGGTATTCCCGAGACTTTGACAGTGACAGGAAGTGATATAAGAATAGAAGGATGAGTCCAGAGCGTGTAACTAAGAGTCCGGACTACGTAGCAATAGTCCGGAATACGAGTCCGTAGGTAGAAACATATGGTAGGAAGGAGAGCAGAGGGAAAGAGGGTACGTACTCACCAGCGAACTCGACCAAACAGGGACAATGGACATTTGGAGGTGGACAGGACGGAAGGGCGACGGCTTGAGGAATGCGGATTCACGGACTGATGAGTCCGGGGATCGGATTGAAGCGGAAGCTCCGAGGTCGTGATGGAGGAAAGAGGGAGATGGCGGACAGACGGATCGGGGTAGACGAAAACGTAATGGAATGGGTTGGAGTGGAATATGGTGCAACTGCATCGTAGGGAACCTGGGTTCTCTACAACGGACAGAACTCCTTCCAGCCAGTCCACGATGGAATTTCCAGATCATTCCCACCACACACGAAACGAAGCGACCTGTTCACCTTTATTTCTGCGACGCTCTCGACTGTGTCGAGTCGCTTTTCAACCATCCTTATTTCGCAAACAAGATGGACTTCTCGCCGTTCCGTTTGTTCACAATGGCTGATCGCCTTGTGAGGGTGTTCACAGAATGGATGAGTAGCGATGGTGCCTGGGACATGCAGGTAAGCATTCACACATTTTAGGCAATCACCAATTCACAAGTCTTCACAGACGAAGGTACCCGCTGGTGCTACACTTTGTGGTGTCATTCTTTCATCTGACAAAACAAACATTATGAATATGTGCGGTGGTAGGGTCGCACACCCCTTGTTGATCAGCCTTGCAAACATCAAGATGAGCGTGAGGAACAAGGGATCGTTGCATGCCTTCCTCCTTCTGGCATTGATGCCCATCGCACACTTCACCCATCCCATCCATAGAATCTGCAGTGTCCTTGATGCTCGACTTTTTCACCAGTGCCTCAACATCATTCTCGAAGCTCTCAAACAGGCAGCACATATCGGTTGAATGATGTCTGATCCCGTCGGGAACTTACAGTACTGCTTCACACCCCTAGTGTCATACATCGTCGACACGCCAGAGGCCTGCATGCTGGCATGTGTGCGTATCAACACCTCCCCTGTCACGACTGCCACGTATAAGGAGTTCGGCGATCCAGACCACCACCAGCCTCATACCGCTGCCACCACGCTCAGCCAGTTGGTGTCCATCGACTGCGATGTCGGTGACATCGACGGGTATTTTGCAGCATGCGAGCCATTTCGGCTCAGTGGTGTTTCACACCCATTTTGGTGGGACTGGCCCCTTGCTGAACCTTTCCAATTCCTTACTCCGGAATGCCTACATCATTGGCATTGCGAATTCTGGGACCACAATGTTCGCTGGTGCATGCAGGCCCTCAGTGCTGCTGAGCTGGACTTCCAATTCTCTGTCATCCCCCCTATTACTGGTCTCTGCCACTTTTTCAGTGGAATCACAAAACTGAAACAAGTTGGCAGAAGGGCCCAAAGGGACATTCAACAATACATTGTTGTTGTCATCGCTGGGACCACCGATCCCGACGTTATCATTCACTGCGGAAACAATTTTTCAACCAGATCCGGTTATCGTCTAAATATAGGACTTACCTCGTTCGTAACCGCAATCCTGATGTAGAGTGTACAAGTTGCAAATAGAATCCGGAGTGACGCAGATTCTCCACTCTAATGGGACTCCAGATTGTACGCGAGTCCAACGCTACAGATTTTCTCGGTCCTCCAAACCAGATTCGAGATAATGAATTGATTCGTGATCTATCTCTTTTCTCGACATCACATTTCATTCGGATTTGCATACAGATAGACTATAGTTAGGTTACTAAGTGTGTCGATGTGGATCCCTCCAGGATCCCCTAGCGTGCCACCTGGGGGTTCATCCCGTACCCGCAATCACCTCCCTCCCTCCCTTGAATCACTCTCAACTCTCGCTGACGCTGATGAATACTGCACCTGTTCATTTTCCCCTTTGCCCAGATGGAGCCACCAATCCCGACCGTGGAAGTAACGGGTGAGGAAATGGTCTTTCATCACTTGCAGCTCGTGCTCAAGAAAGTTGCCTGGGGGTAGTGGTCGCGATGTAGACTTTGGCATGCCCATCCTAAATCAACAGGTGGTAGATAAAAATGAAATAAAACGATTTTCGGCTCACCAGTTTCAACAGACGCCGGGACAGTGGCTTGGGATGCTACTGCCCTTGTCCATGGATCGTTCGGGTTACGACCCGTCGTCGTTGCTATTTGGCAATTCAAGGCCAGATTTCCCGTGAGTTTAATATTCCTTTGAGATGGAAGGAACGACTCACGCACTCGGTGTTCTCAAAGTTCTCCCTCCCCAACTCAGGCATCGTTTGGCTCCCATAGCGAACCCTCATCGCGCTCACACTCGGTTGGAATTGAACGCGGTCCCTTATTCGATTTCGCTAGAGGCTATTCAGTTCCGCCGACATCCCAATCTCAGATGAACTATCATGGCTCACCATATCTAGCTGACGGTGTCGCAGCTCAATTGTCACAGAATGTCCTTCAACTCCTTCTTCAGGAAGTCCAGAAGATGAATACCCGCATATCTGGAATTGAATCAATGAATGGAAATATCCTTTCTAATCAAGAACAACTTGCCGCTCGCATTCAGGAGAACGAAGAAAATTTTCGTCGCCTTGAAGAGAACCTTGCCACACTCTCCACTCAGACAACCAGTAGCGTGACTAAAAAAAATGCGAACTCTTCGAAGAACATCTCAAACAAGCATCCAAAACTTAAGGTGACTAGGCGCTTACCTTGATGGGAACTAGAACTGAACTTGGTCCTTCTAGGCCATTCTTCATCCACTTTTCTTCGAGTTGATGGGTATAAGCAAGCCTGGAGAGCAGTCGTTATTAATGAATCAACTTGTTGCCTTTGGCCAGTTACCCGATGGTCAAGCTTTCACCACCGTGACCGTTGATGCCGGTGGAACGGAAAAGACTGTATGGCGTCCTCGATGGATGGAGAATGTGAATAGCAAAGTAAACGATCTGTTTATCAATGAGGTCGTGAAATGTATCATGAGGAATGAGAAAGTACGATGTCTGCTTACTGCACAAATACCATACTAACGATTGCTTCTAGGCCAAGCGGGAAAGAGGTACTGGATCCCTTGATGATGCCGATTTCGATGAACAAATCGTGTCCATTATGACCAAAAATTACTTCCGCAACATCGCTGACCAATATAAAACTCACATCAGTCCTGAAAAATCATGCAAACATGTCAAGAAACAAACAGATGGCCGTCATCGTGGTAGGCGTGCAATGGTAGGCAGTTTTCAGAACATCTTACATATGCTTACCGTTCTCATATAGATAGCAAACCAACGGCGCGAAGCGGAAACGATCAACTTCTTCGAACAATCCTTTGAAGTCCAAGGTGCCGCCGCGCTAATTGATACTGATTTTGGTTCCGACTACCTTACTTGCCGTGAGGAAGACCTGAGTGACGACTCGAAAACCCGACGGAGAGAGCAGGATGTTGGAAAAGGCTCGCGTACTGCAGTTGGGATGCGTTGGCGGTCAGTTGATGTAAGTTCGATTCAAGTTATCAATCTATTCAGCAACATTCGGTGCTCAAATGATAACCTACCAGTATGTTGCGTCCCTGCGTGTCGTGGATACCATCCGGAGACACCAGGGAACCAGCACCAACCCAATAGGCCAACCGTCTACCTCTGCAAACGGTACCCTGGCAGCTGATCCTCCGACCAAACATCGCAAGACAAACAACAGAGAAACTCACAAGACTACATGGGATACTCACCCATTGAAGATGGCCGACCGTTATCCCGATCCTGATACTGGTACAACTCCCTTTCGTTTCATGGTTAATCCAGCCTGGCTAGTTGAACATCCTTCCCATAAAGTCATCGACTCGGAGGGCCTTAAGTGGCTCGATGGTTTTTACTCGCGGGCCTTGGAAAAAGGGAATTTGTCAGTTGAGGATAAGGCTTTTTTGAACGAGTTGAACCTTTGGTTTACCGTCGCTGATCCAACGACGTCTGGCGATGGTGCGGTGACAACTGTTTAACGTTTGTTTTAGTTGTTATCTTGTTGTCATGTCCCCCCCAAAAAAAAGTACGCACTGTCTACTTCTTGCACATGCTTGATGCTCCGAGTCGCAAAAATAGTCTTCCAATAGTTCAGTATAATCTTTTCACCACGTTATAAACAACTGTCCTGTAGACTACTACATGACAATTAGCGATTCTGTTATGTATCAGATAGATGATATCGTACCTTTGCCAAACAAATTGTTGCCCAAACCTTCGACCGCGCGGCTCCTACAACAACAGTTTTCAACGCTAAGTGGCTGTTGATCCATCCCGGAGAGATTAATAATGGTAGCTGGGTGTCTTCTATCACATATTCCTCAAGCTCCCAAAGTCGCACATCAACGTTCTCACTACTAATATATCGCATATTAGCATGAGTTTCAGATTAGAAACAAACAACAAGGGCCTACAAAGCATCCCATATATTCTCGCGCTTGCCATTCCAACTTTTTAGCCAGCTTATTCGAGCAAACCACATCGACTCGTTTGTGTGGTGGATGTCTTGATCGAACTGAAAGATTTCTAGAATTTCGCCATATGCGAGTGTGGTTCCTGAGCCATCCGATGTAGGTATTGCAACTTGAACAAGAGAAGATGACTTATTGCCAACTGAGCTTGACGCATAGTAGCGCTTTCCCCGCACGATAACGTAGTCGAAAAAGGTTGCATTCTGGTCCAAGGGAATGCTGTTAGAAATTGTCGGGCAGCGATAACGGCAATGGACAGGCGTAGATGGGGATTGAAAAGATATTATCTTCGCGAGAAGCTCATACGTCTCTAACAACATCATTCGGTGTTGTCGTCGTGCGCTTAGTCCGTAAGTTGTACCAGCTACTCAACAAATAGGTTACTAGTAGCATGATCCTATAATGAAACTCAACGTACCATCTAAACTTGCATCTTCGAGATCTTTCGAGAGCGCCGCGAGCCCAGCAACAGTTCCTCGCTCCTCGGATGATGCCTTTAGCATGATTTCAGCAACTTGACATGAAAGCGAGTCTTTTGGTCCTTGAAGAAGTTAGGTCTATGGAAATGAGGTGATGAACCTGATTATTTCGAGATGAGAAGTTAAAAATTACCAATCGGCTCGATTGAGATGTGTGATGAAACTCGTCGAAGAACGTTGATTCGAGTTCTCCACCACTATGGTTATTTGTTTTAAAGGACTTGAGAATCTTGTTAAGACGTTCGAAGAGAAAGGTCCAAAAATCGTGTAAGGGTCCAAAGTTACGAACAAACGTCGCGATATGAGTCGCATAGTGATGGTTTGGCTTAAGAGAGGTTGATCCATAGAGCTAAATGCACGTCATCACATCGGAATTAAAGATGATAAGGACCGATCTTACCCGTATCAGTTCGGTACAATACTCTCGAATGAGAGTATCCGCTCTCTCGATATTGCTATCCGAAAGTATATGCTTCATGAGGAGCCGAAGCGCGCTTGATAGCTTGAGAAAATTGATGGGGTCATCTGGATGAAGTTTGAACTTGAGATCGACATCGTCCTCGTCAATGTCCTGGTTACCACCCAAGCGCTCCTCATCGTCGTTGATAGCTGGTTCCTCAGATGGATTCGGGTTCGGTGGACCTCGTTTGCCTCTTCCAAGCTGTGTAGAGTTTAATGAAATCTAAGTATCGAACATATTAGCTAGCTTACCTGCTTTTGCGCCTTCTTTTCAGCTGCAATTCTTGCTTTTTCTGCTTTCTTGGCTTCCTTGAGACGCTCTTTTTCCACTTTTTTTTGCTTCGTCAGCCTCTACTTTCTCTCGAGCGATACGTGCCTTTTCTGCAGCAAATGCTTCCTTTCCCTTCGCTTTTGCGGCCTTCAATGTCTCGGCATCGACTGCTTTATGATCGGCGTTCGTGATTTTCTCAGCCTCTTGACGAGCAATATGTCTGATACGGTCGTTGAGTAGCTCTTGATCCGTGGCTTGAATGAGGCAAGCTTGCCAGAGTTGAGGTACCTGATAATTGAGAAGGTCAGAGGATAAACAAGTTCTTAGCCTCTTACGATGATAGGTCCATAGGCAGTCGCAAGAAGGAGCCATTGGTCAGCTGTTAGCGAGCCTCCTGATGGCATACCAATATCAGTCAGTAATTTTCCACATGACACAGGTATGATGAACTTAAAACGACGGTAACGACCTGTCAAGTAGAATAGATATAAATAGATATAAGAACTTACTTCGGGAAGCATTTGATGAAGGCGACGGAGTTCATGATTTGGCCGAAGTATCTTGTGTTGAACCCAGATGTTATAGAAATGGGTCTTCACGAGACCTAAGATGAGGGAGACGCTCTGAGTCTCGCATGAGTAGAAACAAGATACTTACCTAAAAATAAGTTATGCATCGGATCTACGACGACTTGATTGATGATGTCAAAGTATGGCAACCTTGACAGTTGTGTGAATCGTGTCGCATGTTCCTTAACGAAGTTCTTGCGTGCAGTTGAGTTGGCCAACTCGCGGTATTGTTCGCCAAGTTTGCGATGGTGATCGTTAGTGCGAGGACGAAAAGCTACAAAGACATGAGCAACTTCTGGTAATTAGTTGTTGACTTACCATCTTTCATAAAGGAGCACGGCTTGTCCTTCTCCGCTTGAGTGATCCAACAGCAAGTACAGAAATTGGTATGTCCATGAGACGCAAAACCACCAATTTTATGGCCGGCTTGTCACAAACGACAGCGACAAGGATGACTCGCACAGGGCGGCCTAAATGACGACCTAAGTATAGTATAAGGTTAGAATAATAATAAAAAAGTACCTTGCGGACAAGACGGAGTGGGGACCATCATTCCGTGTTTCCAAAGGCGAAGCAAGTCGGATATAATCGGCCTCAAGAATTGTTGGATTTGGTCTGGATTTTGTTCTTTTGGTCCTGGTAGAATACTCGTTAGCAACAAATTTGAGGTGCGATACCTGTGTGAATCAAGGAGAGTCGTTAGTACGAAGACTCAAATTTGCGACAATGAGCACTTGCCGATATTCCGGTGGTAGGTTACAAATCGAGAACGATGTTGGGCAGGAGGAGTGAGATGGAGCGATGTTGCTCCGAATGTACGAGAACCTGTAAATCAGACCTGTAAGTAACACATGTACAGCATAAGGATCAATTACTTTACCAGTCGATACCGAGGTTGACACCTATACGAAGCTCTCCATTGGGTCCTTTTCGCTCGTTTGGGCCATTTGAGAAAAAGAGCGAACCATCCGGTGCTTTGAGCTTTGAACGACAGATATCACCATCGAAAATGTCGGTATATTGACCTTGGATGCGTGGCTTGGTTCGCCAGAGGTCTAGAGTGTCCTCAAGACCAGGAATAGTGAGCAAGGAGTGGATCTGTTGAGAAAGCGAGAGATACGGATACTTGACATATGGAATTTTCTTCACCCGGCTGTTACCTCGTGATGTCTTATCCGGAAGGAAAAGATCCAGATTGCATGGAATACAGGAGTCTTGAGAGTGCGATGAACTGGCAGGTGGGTAAACTTCTCGACACCCAGGACAGACAGGAAGGATCATTGACACCGAGTCAAGTCCAAGAACACGAGTAGCTGATTGCAGAGTCACGAAAGGCGGTGTTAGCTGTGGACAGAGAACGCCAAGGAGACAAGACATGATGGCAAGAAAAGCGTTGCATGCAATGCGCGGAAGGTGAAACTGAAGATGGAGCCATGTTACGAGTGCGTAGATGATCACGAGATGAAGCGGTTGGTCTTTGGTGACATGCTCCCGGTGACTCGGTTGTCGAAAGACGTCTGGTGTAGGCTCGAATGGATCGGGGTTATCCTCGTCTGGGCTAGCGGGAACCTCAGGAGATCTTTCATCATCGGCGGCATCAAGATCGACCATATCTTCGTCATCAGGAAAGTCGTTATGGTCATCATTGAGGTCATCCTGTTGGTCTTGATTGTCTTGGTGTGTCTCCTCGACTATCCTTCGTAACATGTGCTCTGTGGCACGATCTTCTGGATCTACCAGTGGAGGATGATGAGCGAAATAAGAGTTGAGCGGTTGAGCTCCTGCTGCAGTAAGCGCGTTGTAATGGGAGAAATGGTTGACTGCATCGAGTAACGCTTCGGGTGAGTGGAAGTTTGGGCCAAGGTTCGGGAGATCGCCTCCATGGACTTGAATATCGATATCTTCTTGAGTGAGGGTTCCATGATCGAGCATCTCTTGCTCGACGGCACAAGGCGATCTTGCAAGTGGATCAGAGAAATGAAAAACAGGGGATAATATCGGTCCTCGATCAGGGTATGGAGTGGTCAGGGAAGAGTCCTTCGTCGAGGCCTGAGGTAGAACTAATCCCCTATGGATCGTTTGCGATATGACTGTTTTGAGTCGTCTATCATTTCGCTCGTGGGTTCGTTTGGTTGAAGAAGACACAAATGTGCCTTTGCATTTATGGGTCTGGCAGAAGCAGCGAACGAGATGAGGCATAGCCGGAGGTGGAGGTGGAGGAACGCTCGGTCTTCATGAGATAGCAGGATGCGTCAAGCTCACGTGCTCATAAGAAGATTCAAGTTCAGATGGTTAATAAAGTACATGAATTTCAAGACGAGTTATTAACGATCATCTGTGACATGGTGAAACAAGTGGAGAAAAGGTCGGCTGGGCTTGCTTGAGACAGCTAGTGCTAGAGGTCGTTGTTGGTTTTGGACCGTGCTAAAATTAGAGTAAAAGTCATCAGCGAGTATTGTTTATGAACAAGTAACGGTTTACCTGGTTGATAGCAAGGACTGTTGCTAAAATCTCCGAGTCAGACTCAGACTCTGTTGCACTAGAGTCATCTGCATCTGGAGATGAGTTAGTACCAGAACGTAACAATAAATACAAAAATTTACTAGTACCATCTTTCTTGACGAGCGTATCAGATGTTTGGAGTACACAGAGTGTTTTTCCTTTGTCTGTTACAGGTGACTCGGAGGAGGTGATGGAAGGCGAGGGCCGAAGTTCTATTGTCTACTTACATCGTTAGCGATGTCAATTGAGGGATGATCTACTTACCAGAGGGCCTGGAAACTCTGGTGTATATGTAAACCGGTATACTGCTTGATGTTTGAGGGGTACTTCTATGCATATCTTGTTTTCAAAGAGGTCCGTGAGAAGGTCTGGAGACGACATGGTGTAGGATGATTCAAAGATGAGACTTAGCATAGAAAAAAAAAGCGGAAATGAGCACGTGCCATCTGGAGGTTCGAGATAGCAGGATAGAGTAGAAACCGAATGGATTTTATGAATGGATTATGGTGGTATCTGGATACGGCCAGTTAGAGAAATAGAGATAAGGACTCGATGTCATTGCCCTCTGGTTAGACTTGGCAGAGTTTGAATACCTTGCTCGTCAACAGTCTTTCCAGATTGAGTATGGTTAAGTGGATTCAGTCAGGATAAGAGTGTTACTAATGCTATCTCAATGCAGTTATAATACAGTTAAAATTTCCTTTCCGCAGTGATTGCAGTCTGCGCCCTCATGGAATTTCAATATCTCTCTCAGGCCCCGCCCTTACCTTGATTACCCACAACAAGATCAAAGCTGCGTTGCAAGAGTTTCATGACCATAAGGATGCCATTACTGAAAACGGCTTTCGTCGCGATCAGAAGGCAACATCTATTATCAAGCATTGGCACATTCCGAAGATCAAGCTGATGCAAAGTGTTGTTCCCAGTATCGAACGGGTCGGCTCTTTGTTACAGTGGTCAGCAGACACAACAGAACATGCCCATATCGAAGTCGTCAAGGAGCCCACCTCGACCACCAATAATCACAACTATGACGCTCAGATCTGCTGGTGTCTTGATCGATACAAGAAGTGTCGGCTTTTTGACACTGCAGTGGAACTCCATGAAGCTGTTCCACCCAACTCGGATGGCACCGAAGAGCAAGACAATGATATGGACTCAGGGAACGACAAGGAAGGCGATGAAGAAGATACTACTAGGAACGTACTACTGGATGACATATGGGCCCCGCTACGCAATGCCACCAACTTTTTCAACATCGCTACTCGACTCTCTTCCTCTCTTCCCAACTCTGTTCCCGTTCCACTCCATACCTTCATAGCTGGATCCACGGCTGTCCATCTCAACTATGATGCATCATGCAGGAACGTCCCCATCGATGACGTTGCTGAAATGTTCAAGCTGCGTGACCTTCGTGGGGCATTGGCTGACTACCTCCATCGTGAACAAAACCTCCCCTCAAACCTGCACACTTTCAGTGGTCAACGAAGGTCTCCACCGGATGCCTACCTTCCATTCAAATGTCTTCATGTGTGGTACAAGGTTCGCCTTCAGCAGAAAGTGTACCATGATCCATCCATGGTCGCTCCCACTTTCACTGTCCATGCCCACCCCCCTGATCACTCATGTAAATATGGGCGGTATGATGCAGCAATCATGAATGTAGACAACGAGTGGCAGTGGCCATCCAGTGGATTGCGTGGTATGTGCATTTTTACTCATACGTACTACTGGGAGAATCGATGCCTAGACTCCGACAGGTCATGCCATTGTCAATGTCCGTCTTATCATGTGTCCCGCCACACCCAAAGGATGTGGTGGTATTGGCCCATGCTCTGACCGTTTCCTGATGTATGCGCAGTGCTTCGACATTGCCCCCCAAGGAAACAGTCCAACTGAGCGTACTACAAACTTGCATGTCCTCAAAAGGGCCACACGGGCATCTGGTTCTCCGCTTGGCGAAGTATTTCCTGTGGATCAGCTTCGGTCCTATGCTCACATTGTTCCACGCTTTGGGACGAAGGCAGACAATCGGCTTAGCTCAACCAATTGTGCTCATTCTTCGCAGTCGTTTTTCCTCAACAAGTACTTCGATAAGGACTTTTTCTATGCTATCGACTGATCGCCTGTTATCCTCCTAATTACTACATTGTACTTCTGTGAGAATATGATCGATGCCTTTCCGACATGCCATGACTTCTTTGATAACTGTCCTACTGATTGCTGGATACTACTCTGTCGTCGCGGGATCAAATCTGTACGCAAGACGTGCGCTTCGCAGGCGACTTCCTCACACGAGTTTTTGCATCTGCAGTCTGAGCTCGTGCAATCACTGGAGCTCACGAAAACCCTTCTTGCATGTGAAAGCTGGAGAAAGAGAACACTCAACAAGCTTTGCAGGTGGAGAAATCCCTTGAGTTTGCTGACTTGGACATAAAGAGTGCAAGTACCCTGGTCTAAGCACAAAGAACTCAGACGAAGAGCTGTTGCACGACAAGCATGATATTGGGTGGAGCGTCTCGGTCTCACCAATGCAGCAATCGAACATGATCTCACACGGCACAAGCAAAAGGATTATGATCACGAAGATGTCAGTGGCCCCCAAGGGTGTCGAAGAACAGGATCGCGTCTTGATCGACAACTACGATACGAAGTACCTTCGTGGTACTATGATCACCCTGCTCACCGAGACCGATCAGCAGTACATCAACAGTGACCCAACCCTCATACTCATTTCCGCAGAAGGCTGCCAGCAGACAGTCCTCCCGTTCAAGACTGGTATACAACAGCCATTCATTTTCAGAGATCCACGGCAATGTGTTCTCCCGGACCTAGTGTTTCGAAGTCCAGTTGCACAACTGGTAAAAGACTGGCAACTGGACTGGCATGGACTGATCGCAACTGGACTGCAGTTGCCGGTTGCCGACTTTTGAGATGAAAAGACTGCAGTTGCAACCGGTCGCAACCGGTGCACAGCCACCCCCTATGTATTACCCTATTTTCCCTGATTTTTCCGGATTTTTC